>VCJJ01000654.1:28981-41367 GCA_024139415.1 Backusella tarrabulga | reverse complement strand
AAGGGGAAAAAAAAAAAAAAAAAAGAGAGAGAGAGAGAGAGAGAGAGAGAGAGAGAAGGAGAAGTTCCTTCTTTTTCTGCTGATAATAATACCAACAATGATAATATATTAGGATTTATAATGAAAAACTCAGTGATCTTCAGCTTGAGTTACAGGGTAAATATCATCAACCTCATCGGTGATTAGAAACGGATATTCAAAATAAAAAAAATATATTTATAGGAACACATTCGGCATTCAGCGATGCCATTGAAGAATATGAATTGATCCGAGAAAAATCGATCACAGATGCAACCTATTTTATGAATTATCAACTTGCATTTATTGAGCATGATTACAATACATACGCAATTGCTGTGGAGGAAGAATACGAAAATGAAAAGAAACAATTGATAGAAAACCTACTTCATTCCTTACAAGAAAAGAAGAAACAGGCAAAAGAAGAGGATGAAGATGCTGGACGTACAAAACGCTCACTAAGAAAGCGAAACTTGGAGTCTTCTACTGCAACGTTAAAAAGTGATCCGATCACCAATAATAAGAAACGAGCAGGTAAGATATAGTGGAATCCTTGATTATGATGATTTCTTTTGTATTTAAAAATCATTCTACAGTTCGAACAAGTACACTTCCTAATATTCATACCATTTCTGCTGATGAAGAAGAGGAACTTGAGGCTGAATTTGTCAATTTAAAGCTATTGATTACAAAATCACAATAGTAATAATAATCATAATGATAGTAAAACATATAAAAATATTATATATAAAAAAAATAAAGATAAATACAAAGATAAATATTTTTTATTATTTATGCGCTTAAAAGTGGGGTACGTTCATTTGGAGTCTCCACTTTTTGGCAAATGTCAAATTTACAAATAGGGCACTAATAGCAATCAACATGGTTTATTAATAAATATAATAATAAACAAGAAAATATGTAATACTTACGAATTTTTTATGTGATGTAAGCCATGCATCAACACAGTCAGCATGAAATTCGTGCTTACAAGGTAACGTACGCAAGTTGTCACCCTCAACGTAATCCTCTAAACAAATCGAACACTCTGCATGATCAGTGTCAATCGACTTTTCACGTCCAAATATATAAGTCGGTAATTTGGCAACAAAGTTGGTAGGGGCAATCTCATTATTTCTTCTTTGGCGTTGTCGCACCTGCCATGTTAGGTAAATGAAAAGCATCATAACAGCAGGTGACAATACAACTACAAGCAGCATATCTAAAAGTGGCCTATGATGATGATTATGGTGAGAATATATTCATTATATACCAATATAATCATCCTGGTTACCATGCTAACAAATCATCCCCTGTGAATCTGATAAATAGAGAGTTTTGTCTCGATTCCAACAACTGTATTAACGTTTGATACTGGTATCGTGCTACGAACACACTTGGAATGTGTACATCAGAAGTATCACCTGTTTATTAAAATAGAATATCAAAAAAAAACCCCGCACTCTTCTTTTATATCAAGAGTAACTTACCTGGGGCATACATGGTGACGAACGAGTTGAGGTATCTATCACCTACTACCACTGCAATAGCACCACTCGATTGCATGGCTCTCACTTTCTCAATAAACGAACACTGCCCTCTTTCTAGTAAAGCGACCCAGTCCTTCTCTTTGCTGGGCGGATCGATTACTGAGCAGCCATACATGTCTTTGGGTGCAACTAAGTGTCCTGTCATACCGTCTTCTCCTTTTATCCTGGGTCCAAATGCTGCTATGCGGTCAACAAGTGTATCATTGGTTTCCTATATTATCGTTAGACTATTTCACACATACACACACACACACACACACTTTTATAACTTACAACTATGACTATTGATGCCAAACATGAGTATATAAACAAACTAAACAGTAAAATATTCTTCATTATATTCAACATTAGCAATTGACTTTTTTCTTTATTGAAATTATAAAAAACAAAATGTATTTTCTAATTGTAACAAAAAAAAGGAGGAAATATAAATAATAAAATAAGAATTAAAGCAAAAAGCAACCCAAGTTTTTTTTTTTCTTTAATTTTTTTTTTCCTTGTGAATCACACTCACTGTCACGCCGGTGATATCACATCCCAGGCACATTAAAGTGATTGAAAAGTAAAGAGTAGGATGAGTTTTTATTAATAAGACACCGTCTCTGTATTTGAAAAAAAACAATCAGTCGTTTGTTGCATTATTTTTGGTCTTTTCATAATCTTCTTTTTCAATAATCCATCACCCTTTTTTTTTTTGCTTATCAAATCCGCCGGTGCTACTAATCGGGTTTTTCGGACGTGATAATAAGCTTTTTGGAATTGTATCACTTCTTATTTATTTACTTTTAATACGATTGTAAATAAAAGAATGTTTTTCTTTTTTTTTAAAAAACCATCGTCTTTATAGTTGTTCGTCTCAACATCATTCACTATTTACCATTTATTTCCCATGTCAATTTTTTTTCTTGGTTTATTAAGTCAATATTTCCTTAAATATTCTAGATTCGTCTCAATATCAAGTAAGGCTGTATTCGCATCATTTTATTCACACAAAATAACGAAAAGCAAAAAAAATGCATGCCATGACATCATTTTCTGGTTTATCTGCACGCTGATTGGTTGAATTAATGCTGATTATAAAAGTATATTTCTAAATTAGGTAATCAGAGCCATTCTGTAACGTGTGATGAACGTTTTGTCTTGTTTGTATTTTATAAATCATATTGTTGATGATGATGGCGGTAGAAAGAAAAATAATAGTTTTTTTTCTTTATACATAGTATATGAAAATAAAAAAGGTTTCCAATGGAAGTGACATCCATTAAAAACAAGGAGAGATGTAGTTATGCATCGTCCCAGTTCAAAAACAGGTAATACTGCCTTTACGAAAAGACCATCCCATCCTTTCAATACTTATTTTCATAAACATATGAAAGGTATGAAAAAAAAGTGATAGGCGCCAATAGTTACACAGAAAAAGAGTTTAAATTTTTACTGCCAGAAACCTTTCTCCAGAAAATGGAAAAAGAAGCGGATGCATGATTTTTGTTTTTGTTTAGAACCTTGTTTTTACAAGTGCATTCTTCTTTATCATTATGTTTCCAGAACACTTATCATTACTTTACATTCCTCTTTTTTTATGTAATCAACTTGACTCATATATATTCTTAAAGCAACAAGTTTTTAGAAGGGCTTGATGGTAAAAAGAGTACTTGATTTTTTTTTCTCATTAGTCAGATGAAAATACCCAAGAAAGTGTATTTAGCATCAACTTAAATTTTTCTTTTCGAGCTCTTTGATGATGAGTTTATTTTCAAACGTCAAAATAACCGAATGTAATTCCTTTTGGCGTTTACACACGCCAGGCTTGAGCAGTGGTTAAAGCTTTGTAAGAACGTTCTGATATCTCTATCGAAAGGGAAGGGGTAATTATTGATATCGTTGAGAAGATCAATTTGATAATACCCCTGTAGCATCTCATTTCAACAAAAAGAAATAAACACTTTTTCCATTATTTGAACCTTGATATAGCATGATTTTTGTCAAAGAAGAGCAAACTCAATCAATAAAATCAAGAAATAAAGTAATAATAAAAATAAAAAAAGTTATTTCTTTTCTTTTCATCATCTTTTTATTACTTACTTGATATGTCGGTCCTACAGAAAAGAAATTTTGATGAAAAAAACATTGTTAACGAAATTAGCCGGTTTCCAGACGGAGATATCACCCAAATAGCCATGGTTGAAGTGCGCATTGCACACTTTACGTTCCTACATTTGGATGGGACCTGTCACGCTCATCCACCGACTGTTACTTTGAAAGCGGCACAGAATACATCTTTCGAAATAAAACATGCTATGGGGCACTTCATTGTCTCAATATGTGTAAAGGCAACCAGCACGTCAAACCGTCATCAAGCACCAAAAAATGCGAGCAACAGAAATGCACTGTATGTCACACATCGCTTGAGCGAGTAAAGTGTCCTGCAACCATGTGTACTTTTATTAAAAAGGTCGATACCAGGACGCAATGGTGACTTTCCAAATGGAGCATCATGGCTATCATAATAATGATGATCGCTTTGAAGACATTTGAAGGTTTAAAAACAATGCACCTCCTCGAACGTTAGATTATCGTCGTCGACACACTTCTCAAATGGGTTCTATTCCATATTATAAACCCATTCTTCCTAAATTGCCTGTGTCTTCACCTATCCTCGCAGCTCCACAGTCAGCTGTCGCTGCATCTTAATTATTATAATAAATATCTTGTAGTGTAGTAGGTACCAAAAATTTTTCATGTGCAAACGAAAGAGGGTTTCAAAATAGCACTTTGAACTCCACCAATTGGCAGGTTACCAAACGCCTAAACATCGACACTCCCACTTTATTTACTTTATGTATCATATTCGCATTATTTATATTTTTTATAAAACATGACAAACCTGTTGCATTTCTCCAAACATCTCATTATTACGTCTCAAAACACAGAGAAAAATTGCACTATAAAAACGCACTATTATAAATCGAGCCAATCAAAATAAAGCTTACTACTTTATATAAAAAACACGCACACACGTTTATTTCCTCTTCTCACTCACTCTTTCTTTTACTAAAGAATGTCAACAGACGAAGATAAACAGCTCATTCAACTTTCAGCTTCAGAATGGAGCCAAGAAAAACGCATGGCAGTTGCAAAACTAACCTCAGAGGCCCTGAGAACCACGACTTATTATCTAGGCAATAGCAAATGGGCCTCTGACTGGTGGCACGATATGCTTGCCTATTTACAACTTGAACAGCAAGATCTCGGTAAATTTGGAATCCTCAACCATTTTGAAAAAAAGAAAAAACATGACTCAATGTAGTGTGGCGTATTAGATCATGACTTGACTGTTGAAAAAGCATTCGACATTGTGTCCAAGGAAAAGGACATTCGTATCGACTCTTTGGTTGACCTATTGGCACTTGCCCTTTTACTAGTCCCTGAAAATGAAAAGAAAAGGTAATGTCTTTTATTAGCAAGATAACTATCTTGCTAATCCACTCGATAGTAAACGACCTAATGGTCTCTATGATGCACGAGAACGTCGCTTTTTGATTGAATTGGAGCATATCTACAGATTGCAACGAGGCGATCTAGGCGCAGTAGAAAGAAGTGTGTCACAGCAAATGTACTATGCATTGCAGAAGAACCAGGATGATGATATGGGAAGCTCAACGAAAAAGGCCGTGGAAGAGGCAAGTAGTAAAAAGAAGGCTTTTCGATGGCTTGCAACTGGCGGGGCTGTTTTGGGCGGTGGTGCCGTGATTGGTAAAGTAGATTCTCTTTCTAAAGATGCACAAGTATCTAAAAAACGTAACTATAAATAGCTCTTACAGGTGGTCTTGCAGCTCCTTTGTTGGCACCTTTGATTGCAGGTGCTACTGGATTGACTTTTTTCGCTACTGCTGGCGGTGTTGCACTTGTAACTAGTCTACTTGGTCTTACTGGAGGTGGTCTTACAGGTAATTTAGAGAAATGTCGTGTTATTTCGTCATTTTTATTAAAAACCCTTTATAATAGGCTGGAAAATGCATCGACGTGTAAAGAACATTGAAGAATTTGAATTCAAACAAATATTGACTGACCCGGATTTGCCGCCAATTCCAGCCTTGCATGTAAGATCGATTAATGAATTGCATAAATGTGTATTTATTTATTAAACTTGCCATAAAGTGTACAATCTGCATATCAGGCTTCCTTTTGGAAGATAAAGCTGAAACACATGTGAGATTATAAGATAATTAGCGCCAAGCATAGTGGCTTATATATAAAATATATAGAAACCTTGGGAGAAGGCATTTGAAAACAGAAGAAATGGAGACGATGTTTATTGCTTAGAATATGAAACGGATGCACTTTTGGATTTGGGTTATTCTTTCAAGAAGTTTGTTAGGGACACGGCTGTCAATTATGCTGGCATGGAAGTTGCAAAGGCCACTGTGTTGAATGCCTTCTTTGCTGCTGTTGCATTGCCCTTGACGGTCATGAAACTTGGTTATGTCATTGACAATCCGTGGCTAATTGCTGCTGATAAGTCAAAGAAGGCAGGATCTGGTAATTGGTTTTGTTTACATGTTTCGTATTTATTTTACTCATTTGTGCATCTTTTTCTATCATCAGTTTTGGCTGATGTTCTGGAACAAAAAGTGCAAGGTAATCGACCATGTAACTTGGTAAGAATATCTCTCTTTTCGACATTGGTATATTATTCAACATCTAATGTATATTCATACATAATAGGTTGGTTATAGTTGTGGTTGTCTCGTTATCTGGCACTGTTTATTAGAGCTTCAAAAAAGAGGATGCCTGGGTAGTGTAGACAATGTAGTGATGATGGGAGCACCTATATCGCTCGAAGATATGGATGAATGGAATGACGTCATGTCGGCAGTGTCTGGTCGATTCGTTAACTGTTATACCTCCAAGGATTGGGTGCTTGCTTACGTGTTTCGATTGCATTCGTTTAGCTCAGAGGTGGCAGGATTGCAGCCTGTTAAATTGAACAGAATCGAGAACATTGAAGTCGAGATTGATGGCCATACCAAATACCCTGAGATCGCCAAAGACATTATGGATCAAATTAAACTTGAATAGGGGGTTAAACCCATTTAAGCTAATAAAAGATGAAATCATCATCGTGGAATCGCACCAAGTCATTGGATGGAAAATCACCTTTTTTTGAATTAAATAAATAAATAAATTCTATATTTGATGATACAAATGATACGGTAGACAACTTTAACTTATCATAAGAATGCACAATTGCATTATATTGATCATATAAAAGCCTTTTAAAGTTCATAATCACTCTTTCTGTTTTTTCTTGACGTCAAATGATCAAGAAAAGAGAGGATCGATATGCTACTACTAGTATTACCACTACTGATCATCCATGCTTTTTTTTCAGTCGCTCTGATTTCATATATTCAAACAAATATAATGAACATATAAGTAATACCCACTCTCTATTCCATCCATTTGAAAGAGGGAATGCAGTTAAATGTAACACTATATAAAAAAGCACAGTATAGTAGCATGTTTTTCTTTTTCAAGATGCGGGTGATAATTTTGTGTGGCCATGCATTTTAAAAAGAGTTGGCTACAAATGAAATTTTTTTTTATTTGTTTGGCTCCAACAAGTTAACGATATCTTCATGCGAATTCCCGTAAAAATAAGGCAAGAAACATTTATCGCCTCCGCTCTTCAAACTTGTATTTTCAAACAAAACAAACATTATGCAGGTTATATAATCGTATGTTACTCTTGATAAGAAAAAAGCGCATGAGAAAAAAAAAGGGGGGGCAAGGTAACCATGCTTCAACTCTCGCACTTGTCGCTTTTCTTTTCATTTATGGTTTAGTTCTTATTTGATGGTATCTTAAACAACATGCTGAGACTGAGACTTGATTCATCCTTGAATGTATGTGCAATTAAAAGTATCGGAGAGCGTATTCCGAATGAAAGCGATATCTATACCATCACTTTAAATCTTTAATTTAAGGAGAAGACACAAGTTTTGAACTTTTGATACTCCTTTCATTTTATTTGCAAATTGAAAAAGTGATACATTTGTTTTAAAACAATCAAAAAGACCACAAGCAAAAGAGATGTTACTATTTCGCAATAACAATGCGCTGAATTACTATTATCAGGGGCAACTAAGCCCAAATGATGTTTTATTATGTTATTATTATTATTAAAAAAAGTAAAATGTGTCAAATTTTTTTCTTCCGGTTATCATTTTAATATATGATGATGGTATTGATTATTACTAAGTAAAAAAAAGGGTCTTACATATATATATATATATATATATATGTAATTGCGTGAGTAGGTGACTTTATATATATTGTGAAAATATAATTCTTTGAATGTAATGTTTGTTATGAATGATTTGTGTATAAATAGATGGAAAAAAAGAGAGAGTATATATAAAGAGAGTTTAAAATACACCACATGTTAGTGAAGACTTGAATTTCGCCCACTTCGATCTCTGTTTTGGTGATGATCTAATGACTGGTTTTTCGTTTGTTATTGCTGGTATTGCTGGTACCTTATAATTAGAAAGAAGCATCCAATCGTAGATACCGTCGTTCTTTTCGTTCATTTCAGCAAGTGCCTCAGCAAACAGTCCACGTAACCAATCGTAATCTGGTGTTTGATCAAAGCCAAGCTTACGGGTATATTGCATATATTTTGCAAATTGTGCTATGATGAAATAAATAATGGGGTTTTTTTAGCCACGGGGGGTTGTGTTGAAAATTTAAAACAAAAACTTACAAGGGTATCCTTCGCATAAGGAACGAACACCTGTTGTTTGCTTCTTTTCTCCAATTTTTTCATATTTTTGCTTATTTGTTGCGGCTTTCAAACCTTGCCAAGGGAGTGAGCCTCGAAGGAAATACATAAACACATGGCCAAGTGATTCAAGATCGTCCCGACGGGATTGCTCTATAAAGATGATTGGTTGTGCTCATGTTTAGCAATGATGCTAATAATAATATTAATATCAAGATGCTGCGTACCTCTTCCAAGATGAGTATTGATACTCATATAACGGGCAGTGCCAGAAAGGCTCTTCTTTTCACGGTAAGGAATGTGTTTCTTTGTATGTCTGTCACGGTATGTTTTTGCCATACCAAAATCAACCACAAACACTTGATTTGCTGCACTAGAATCAGGTCTACCAATAAGAAAGTTATCCGGCTTAATGTCTCGATAGATTAGGTCCTTTTCATGAATGGCCTGAACACGTGTGAGCTATATATATTTATAATGTAAGCATCAAGTACTTGTGTGGAGACGTTTTTAGTATTAAAACTCTAATGTTACCATATTTATTGCCAACATACAGACAGTTTTGACAGAGAATTTTCTACCGCACATATCAAACATGTCTTCTAAGCTTGGACCCAATAAATCAATAACCAGCACATTATGCAGTCCTTCCTGACCAAAATAATAAGCCTTTGGTACACCAACTAAAAAAAGTCATGATTTATATTAGAATAAAAGGGGAGATGGAAATAGAGTTTGTGTTTTCTTACCAGTGCCAGCCATGATCTTGTATGTTTTATATTCATCTCTTAATTGAGGGGCATCACTTTTTCTAGGCTCGAATTTGATTGCAATTTGTTGTTTACTTAATAGATCCATTCCTAAATAAAGTAATTGTTGTTAGGTATACATAATGCTAGTTACCAGAAGATATTGTTACCTTTATAAATGATGCCAAAGCTGCCTTCGCCGATCTTTTTATCAATTTTGTAGTGTGAACCGACTACATTGTTGGTTGATGGTGCCATTGAAGTTGCCATTCCACTTTATGTTATTTATAGTTATTTAATTACTAGTGAAAAAAAAGAAGAGAAAGGGAAAGAGAGTGTAAGGGAAGAAAAAGAGAGAGAGGGAATGAAATAAAGAAGAGAAAGAGAGAGGAATTAAAAATAAAACAAAAAAGATAAAAATAGTCGAGGAGAGAGAGAGAGAGAGAGAGAGAATGAGTTACCCTGTTTTGGGAAACGTAAATGGTTTTTATTATGATTTCTTCTGATATATAACATATACACTGTTCTCGTTGCCACAAAGCACTTTGACACACAGTGCTCCCTGGTTTTGCTTCATGTTTTATTTCAGTCGGTCGTTTATGATATAAGAAATATCTTGATCTTGTATCTTCACTTCTCCTTTTATCACAGTTACATTCATACTTTTATTGCTCTCGTCATGTCAAAACCTGTATTAAGCAGATGCCTTTTTATTGGTTAATCATGTTTATTGGTCAACAACGAATATGATTGGTGCATAATCGCTATGGTTTTTTTATCTCTTTTCACTCGCTAAAAGAGAGAGAGAGAGAGATCATTTTTTTTTACTTCTTTTTAATGACAAAAAGAAAAAGAAAAAACAAGGGTGTTGTGGTTTATTCTTATTTAGCAAAAGGCTTGCATTAGAACGTGTTCGCTTGTTTTATCCAAAATCCCCTTATTTCTTAAAGGAACCCTCCTCATTTTATTTTTATTTTTTTTACAGAAAAACAAAACAAAAACAATGAATTAAAATTATCCTGTTGCTCTCGGGTTGACTTTCCGGGTGACAGCTGATCTCCTCTTAATTAAGCAATTCGTTTTGTATTCTTTATTTGGTATCAGTACAAATGATTAACTACATTTGCAAATGTTTTATTCAATTCGGCTGTCTTTAGAAAAATGAATGCGACTAATTCAATAAAACGTTTTTTTCTATTTTTTGAAGATGAAAAAGAAACGAGAAACGATTTATTATTTCTGGATTGTGTTACCTCGTTTTGATATGATTATGAATGTGATTCTCGCAATCCACCATACGATTTTGTACCTGGTACAACTTTGATAAAGGCAAGTCACATGATGGTTTGCTTTCTCTTCTCTTTCTTTTTGCTTATGTGTTTCAGTACCTAGAAACTACTATTATTCATTGTCTCCTTTGGATTATATAAGGATGAATGAAAATAATGAAAAAAGGGCATGTTTTAAAATATGTTTTACCAAGAAAATAAATGCAATTGGTGTTTAATTTTTATTTCATCTTGTGATATGACGAATGATGTCTCCAAAAAGGCTGGCTTCATCGAGTGTTCCCTTACATCTTCAATTAATACTTTGAACATTTATTACCTTTCTAAATTAATCATTAAACTCCTACATCTGGACATTTCAATAATGAAAGTCACTTAATCTATATTTTGTATATTGAAACGAGAGAACTGGCAATTTGCCGTTGGGCAGACAGTTCTCGAAGGGCATATTTTAGTAAGTATCTGAATAATACTCGCTTCCAATAGACACAATATAAAACAAGTTACGATGAACAATTAAATTTAATGGTATGTATATATATGCACCTTGTAATATGCAACATATATTATTATATCTAGTTAAGTATTGATGATATAATAATGCTGAAAAGCTAAATGAATATTCTTTTTGTTTCATTTAATTACCTTTTCCAAAAGAAGTAGACTGCAATTCATGATTGTATGAACCATATACTATATCTTTCACTACATTCATACATCCTCACTCTAATAGAATAGAGCATTACCGAACTCAATTGTTTTTTTTGGTGTGTATATTTTCCATTACTAACAATGATGTTCATATTATTTATGGAGTGGATAGGTTAAGAAAAAACTTTTTTTTCTCCACTGATCTAACTGACACATTCTAATGTCTGATTTTGGTAGTGTGTCACGTACAGTATGAGTTTTGATGCTTTCAGATCTCTTGCTCATATTTGTTTTAGTATATATATATATATATATATTATTTAAGTTTTCTCTTTAAATATTTATTTTATGAATGTCAATTAATTCCATAGTACGTTCACTGTTTTTATTAAATCGCTGCTTACACTTGGCCCGACGGGTTTATAATAAGAATGGTCTTGTGTTACAAAAAAAGGAAAATAGGAATATGTCAATGTTCATCTTCTTCAAACATGTAAGCTCCGATTCATCATGGCTGTTATTCTCTGTAGCTTCCTATCTCTCTTTTTTCATTAATATGATAGATTTATTAGTGCTAAAAAAGATGAGTAGATTGGTTCCTGCACTGTTTTTGAAAAAAAATCAGCTACTTTTTTAAGAATGAATAAACCCAAGAAGGTATAATTTTTTATTACGATTAAAATATGGCACAAGCTAGAGCTAATAAGCGCTATCAAAAAAAATTGGATATAAGGTGTTGTCGTTGAATAGTCGGTAGTAAAAGAAAATTAATAAGCCTTAAGAGTTGTGTTCAGATACATATTCAAACATTTAAAGGAAGTAGTGATTTTAAATTTTATGAGAACAGGGCTAATTTACGATTTCTTAATAGGTTCTAATGCAAACACCATAACACGTAAGTAGTTACTACACAATTAGTATATTTAAACAGTCATCTATTCGCTACTTATATTTTAATGTTAATAAGAAAACTGCATCCGAAATTCCAAACGGCTGGATAATAGAAGTTGGTACCTATTACTCAATTAGATATTCTCGTTTGGAGCCACTTTTCACAATCTCCTGAAGTACTTCCTAATATAAATGCTAGTAACGCATTACAGCGGTATTGGTGTCTCTTATTGAAACAATACTGGTGATAGTTATACAAATTAGATGGAAAATGTCACCATGTACGAAATAACCGCCAGAAATTTATAGAAACTAAGAATGATTTGATTCCTTCCTTCTTGGGAATTCACTTTTGTGGCAAAAAGCACAAATGGTTTTGCGTAATGGCCAAGATTTCGATATCGAATTGGTTTTGGGTAAAATACAATGGATGGTTATTTACTCGACCATATAG
>VCJJ01000654.1:4041-28969 GCA_024139415.1 Backusella tarrabulga | reverse complement strand
TTTTTTTTTTTTTTTTTTTTTTTTTAAGGAAAACCCCCATCCAAAATTTTGGACAATCATTATGAGAATTATTCATTATTAAATTGATAAGAGAACATACATTATTAAATTGATAAGAGAATATACATTATTAGTATCAGAATTATAAATACTACTATAAGGAAAACCAACTCCAGCTCTAGCTCTAGCTCCAGCTGCAGTACTTGGGGCAGATGCAGCAGCCGTGGACATTGCTTGAGATATCATACTTGCAGTAAAGCCTACACCAAATTGCGTCTGATACTTGACAAGAGTATTCACAGCAGTAATTAAATCCTCGGGAAAAGCATTACCAGTAGTGTTTTTGAGAGATCCTCTTTTTGAAAGAGAAATACGCTCTTGATTGAATTCATCGCTTTGTTTAGCAGGCCCAACTAGTAAATCTAGAATTCAAATACAATAAGTATATTCAAAAGCATTCAAATGCTCTAAATGGCCTAAAATGCAATCCCGTATTTCCAAAGTATTTGAATGCAAAAAAAAAATAAAAAAATAAAAAAATATATATATATGGAATGTCACTATGCATCATGGTCTTCCATGCCTGCACACTGCACCTATTGTAAAGACACCAACCATAACGTTTTAAATTGTCAATTCAAAATCAACAGGAACTCACGTCGATGTTGGACCTGCAATAAAACAGGTTATTTACACCGCAAGTGTTCTGAAGCAAAGAAAATGAAATCTCATGATATGAAAGAATCCGCCCCGAACAAACGTAACAGATATGAAGTATCCTCTGATCCTTTGTCAATGTCTACTACTAGTTCTACCAAAAACCAGAACAGTGATAAAAAGAATGAACAGCCTTCCAATGCCAATGGCAAAAATTTCCAATATTCTTTTAGCTTTTCCTCTCTCCCAGCAACTAAAGTGGAGGTTACCACTGGTCCCCTTGAAAAGACGGAAGAACCTCTGGTGAACGGTGCTTCAGACTCCAAAATGGAGGCTGTAGTACCCACTGGAAGGTAATCTCGTCTCTTCTTTACTCATTTTAGGAATTCACTGCCTTGTCCTGCTCTCATGTTATCAACTTTCCCCTTTCAATTCTTTGTTCCGTGTTCCTTGTAACACACCAAAAACCTCAAGCAAACAGTCTTATACTCCCTTTCTAGTCAATACAGTATAAGACTTTAATACTCACGTTATAAAAAAAAATAAAGCGTATTAAGTTGGATAATATGAATCAAGTAAAAAAAAAAGAACAGAGAAATAGTTTTAAATATATTTTTTATTTTATAATATAAAAATGCAATGAAAATACATTTATAATACAGAGTCAATCACTCTAGACAGTAATTCGGTTTCTAGCATCTATAACTTTCACTGCCACAGTGAATGAAGCCGTAGTTCAATGCGAAAGCTTGTTTAGCATAGTAGTCATTGTAGAATGGAATCTTGACGTTGCCAGTTATGCTTCTATAGACGATACGCCTCTTGTTGATTTGGTTGTTACATTGGGCACAGCATGCAGTGTCTGTTTCAGTACAGCCAGTTACCATTAGCCAAAGAAACGTTGGTGATGGTAATAAAATCAACTAATAGAGCGAGAAGCTTGGATTGCATCATGTTTGTTTGGGTATTTTCTTGCTTGTGGCTGAGCTATTGGGGGTATCAAATGATTAAATGTTGTTGAAGGAAAAGAAACAGACGAGATAAAATGGTACCTTTTATAATTTTGAAATACATAGTGGCTCACAATCCAAGATTTTGAAGATGTTTCTTTCATTATGGGAAATTTTGGGCCAAATATTCAATGTCTCACTTTTTTTTGCATTTTTTCCAATATTATTCTCCATTTTTGTTGGTTAATTACAAATTATTTCAGAAAAATGCCCAACGACGCTCATTTTCTTTAAGGCTTTTCGGGCGTCGTATTAGATCTCAAAAAGGAACTTGGGCTTTTTTCTGGGGTTTTAAAACTCCCAGTTTAAACTTTCCGTTGTATATGCTACGCCTTTAACGAAGGCTCATCAACTTTTAATGATCTTTAACCACGTTTCTTGGAGATTATATACACCTTTTGAAGCCGATTAGGGGCTATTAAGGAATAAAATGTCTGTTTTCCGATGTTTAGGCTCAATGAAATTCTCATGCTCTCATGGTAGCTTAGCATGCGATTCTCTTTATTGAAAATAAATTGTAATATGAATTCTGAAAGAAAATGACCTATCTATCCTAAAAATAGCACATTGTCAGGGATGGTTCTGATAAATGTAGATAAGATATTCCTTCTTCATACGATAATAGAGGGACTAGGTATAAATTATAAAAGGGGAGTATGATGTGAACCCCTCTCCTTTTGTTGATGTGAAAGCAAAAGAAAGAGATAATAATTAGCTACCAAAATTGGAAAAGTGACGGCAGCTTTTGCATTTTCATCTGTCCCTTATATATATATATATTCCAATATCTTTTTTTTTAACTCAAAAAATTATTATTAACATGGCAGAAAATTCAGAAAAAAAAGAATCGGGGAGGGTTTGTCTCTTAATAGGTAATAGTGTTTTATAACGACTTATATTGTGTTTCTAGTAATACTTTATGCCCAATTTTGTTCTACTTTCATGTCATTATTGTCAATGATATTAGATGGTACCTAATATATAAGTAGTACAGTCATGGATCTTATTGCAAAGTAATTGTCTCACTATTTTAAACGTAATAGCCAATATAAATTGTATTATTAACTTTTTTAAAAAAGTAAACAAACTTCGAAACGTTCGAATTATTTTTCTTTATTCATTAACTAATGTGATCCAATTACTACAGCAAAGTGAAATCAATATAAGTTCCAATCGTTAGGTTATAATGTTACCCCTGATTGTTTTTATTTTTTAACTGTGACCAAGACTAGTAGATACTGATTCAGCGCACTACATAAGTATAAGCTGAATAAACAATTACAATTGTTTTGGTTGAAAATTAGGTTGATTTCGTATAGCATTATGTACTGAATAGTTTTTGTTTTGCTTATACTTTGATTTGCTGGCTGGTCATTTTTTGGACCTACATAAACTTTGCATTGTTGTGCATATTTTCATAGTGATAAGCCATAAATATAATTAGAATTAAGGAAACTTTATAAAGAAAGATATATGAAACAAAATAGAACTTGTTTATTTTATGTTACTTCTTTTTTGAATGATTGATATTAAATCATTTGCTCTTAGTTTACCTTCTTTTATCGAAAGAAGTTATTTCATATCACCTGGTGTTGTATCTGTGATATTTAAAGTTATTTGGTCAGTCTTTACTTTCTTAGTGGTTACTCTCTTAATTGAATATGGACTAGCAGCAGCGGGATCAAAAACAGAATCGAGACAAAAATCCCTTTGGCGTTTTCATTCTGAGTATAACCAAATTCAAAGCATATCCAACGGTAGATGGGGCGGTATGTTTCTTAATTTACCTTCACTACGAGTTACACTAGGTTTTCTGTTCTGGATATCTATTTATGCCTGCGAATTACTCTTCTCGCTTAGTATTGACAATGCTTATATAGCTCATTACAATGGTACAAGCTGCATTGGTAGGGTTGATAATGTTACTGAAATGAGTAACACAATGTGGTATAAAGGAGCAACACTTACTAGCTATGCCCCTCCACAAAACAGTACTCTTCTCAGACAACTATTGAACCAAAGACGGGTAGGAAATATCGCATTGCTTGGAGATGGTATATTTGGAGCATCACCCAATGACGGAATATATAAAAAAGATCAGATGATCAATGTAGCGAGAATTGGATTTAATTGTAACAGTACAACATATCTACAGCGCAGTGCTCACGGAACAATCTATAGTGAACCAACACCTGGTATAATGCAAATGTATAATATAACAACACCGCATTACTCTAATATTTCTGCATTTGATATTGGGGAGCTCGTAACTGGATATGTAACCTTAAGAACCATTGACAAGCATAGCCTAATTAAAACCGGAAACAATGGTAGTGAAATTTATCTTGTTCTTTTATCCAACCCACGCTCTTTGCTCCCTGACATGAATGGGCTCGTCTACAATAGCACTGTCTTCTTAAGCGAGTGCAACTTGTTTTACGAATATGGTTCTGTCACAATCTTACAAGAAGGCCATTTGAATGAAACAAATATCGCTGGAACATACAGAAAGGTGGCCAATGAAATTATTGATACTAAATATGGTGACGCAGGTGCTTTCCACTTCTTATATGGAAACCCATATTTCCTCTCAGCATTCGATTTCCCTGATGTGTTTTTAAATACCGAATATAACAAAACATACCCGGAAACATTTAAAATGATCAACAACATGATAGCAGCACATGTTCTTAGTGGACTGGATCCTTATGCTGATGTGTGTACATTTAATCAAGAGAGTGTTCCTGTATACTTTTATGTCCTTGGTACGAGAATGTCTTTCGGGTATATAATTGTAGGTGTCATCTTTACAGTTGTTGCTTTGCTACTATTGGTTGCTTTTGCGTTTACTATGTTTACGAAAGAAGAGCGAAGACAATGGCTTCTGTATTCAAAGGATTCTCGCTTTGCAGGATATATATCTACTGGTGATAATATGGATGAAGATGCATTTAAAATGAATGCAAAAACTATATATCTTCATAGTGAGGAATCAGAAGAAAATTTCATGCATTACAAAAAATAGTTTTTTCTAAAAAATTCTTAAACATCAATAAAACCTTGACAGTCTTAAGTAATAATTCATTAAATAGACATCCATTATATTTTACCTAAAGCTAATTCGATATCGAAATCTTGGTCATTACGCAAAAAGACTTGTGCTTGTCAGAAAAGATTATTCCGTCCATAGTGGCATTTTTCTATCTAATTTGTATGACCATCACCAGTACTGATTCAATATGATATACAACAGTACCGCTATAATACATTCCTATTTATACTAAGAAACACTTGTGGAGTTTGTGAAAAGTGTTTCCAGATGGGAGTATCTAATTGAGTAATATGTACCAGCTTCTAATACCCAGCTACTTGGAATCTTGGATGTGGTTTTATATTAATACTAAAGCCCAAACGGTGAACCGATAACTGTTTATAAGTTCAGCAAGTACTACGTATTCTGATATTCAAATTAGAACCTATTAACAAATCGTAACTTATACCTGCGCTCATAAAATTCAAAGCTGCTACATTGATATATTTTGCCAACAAGTATTTAAATTTGATTGGACCAATGACGTCAATAAAAACGACATTTATATCGACAAAACTCGTGGCAATCCACCAGCTCTTTCTTTTACCTAAAACCATCAGTTTTTTTTAGACAAGAAAATGGACTACCACACAGGCGCAAGTCAAGGTGGTTATTATGACAATAGAGCTCCTTATAAACAAAACGATGGTGGCATCACCATGAATGTTAGACAGTGTCCGTCAGATACTGCTGCGTTATCCAACAATGTGTTTGTTGCACCAGGACAAATCCATCCCGAGAATCATTACATTTTGGTCAATGACGCCTTTGTTTTTACAGTCAGGTAAGGAACACCAACAGCCCTTCTTTTATTGGCACTTGTTTCTTATCATGTTGCTCTTGTAGACAAGATAATACCATGCAGCCAGGTGAATTGGGCATCAACAGTGCTCATCGTCGTTGGGCTCAGTTTAGTTTGGGTCAGCCTGTTGTTGTCGCGCCTTACAATATCTATTCGGAAGCCGGCGGAAACATTTATCTTTCCTCCATGACTTTGGAAGTAGACTTTTTAAAGAGAAGCATGCGTTATCAGGACCAAATCACATCGGAAGACTTGGCAGAGGCATTCTCAGTGGTAAAGTTTAGATGATCGATGTACAAAGCTTAATACCAAAAGGACTAAAATTGGATGTTTAGTCTTTCCACAACCAAGTGTTTACCAGAGGACAGTATATGGTTTTCGAATTTCGCGGCATGAATCTTGCAGTCACGGTTAGAAATTTAGAGGTTGTGGACTTGCAAGTTTTGAAAAATCTCAAGGGCGAGGTTGATCCTCACGCTGAGCATTCGTCTGCTTCGGCTAACCGCGGTATTTTGATGCATCAAACTGCCATTTCATTTGATAAAGTAGAGGGCTCCAACATGAACCTCAAGAACCTCAGGAAAGCGTAAGTGCTTAATATAAACAACAACAATAATAATAATAAAAACTTATATCTAATAATCTATTTTTAGCAATGCTGCTAAGCAACTGATCAAACCAGACTTTAAATTTGAGGATTTGGGCATTGGTGGTTTGGATGATGAGTTTAATGCTATTTTCCGTCGTGCATTTGCATCTCGTATCTTCCCTCCTGCCCTGGTAGAGAAGCTGGGTGTGCAGCACGTCAAAGGTATCCTGCTTTACGGTCCTCCGGGTACAGGTAAAACATTGATGGCCCGCCAGATCGGAAAGATGCTCAATGCAAAGGATCCAAAGATTGTCAGTGGTCCCGAGGTCTTGTCAAAGTTTGTTGGTCAGAGTGAAGAGAATGTCCGTAAGCTTTTTGCCGATGCAGAAGCAGAGTACAAGGAAAAGGGTGAGGAGTCTGGTCTTCATATTATTATCTTTGATGAATTGGATGCCATCTGTAAATCAAGAGGTTCTCGTAGCGGTGATACCGGTGTGGGTGATTCAGTTGTGAATCAGTTGTTGGCAAAGGTAAGATAGTTAATCTTTTTTTAAAAAAAGTAGTATATATGTATACTTATCTATATAAAGATGGATGGTGTCGAACAATTGAACAACATCTTGATTATTGGTATGACAAACAGAAAAGATATGATTGATGAGGCTTTACTTCGTCCTGGTCGTTTGGAAGTTCATATGGAAGTTGGTCTGCCCGATGAAAAGGGTCGTCTTCAAATCCTCAAGATTCACACAAGCAAAATGAAAGAGAACAAGGTCTTGGATACTGATGTAGAATTGGATGAATTGGCTGATTTAACAAAGAATTACAGTGGTGCCGAAATTTCTGGTGTCGTAAAAGCAGCATCTTCTTATGCTTTCAGTCGTCACATCAAAGTGGGTACCATGGCAGGTGTTGCACCCGATGTCGAGGATATGAAGGTCAATATGGATGATTTCTTGAACGCACTCAAAGAAGTCCAGCCTGCTTTTGGTGTCTCTGAAGTCGAATTGAACCAGTGTGTTCAAAACAAGATTATTCCATTCTCCCCCAACATTAACCAGATTCTTGCAGACGGTCAGCTCTTTATAAACCAAGTACGCCAATCTTCACGTACACCTTTGGTTACTGTCTTGTTGGATGGTCCTTCTGGTAGCGGTAAAACGGCACTTGCTGCCACCATCGCTCTTAAAAGTGACTTCCCCTTCATCAAATTGATCTCACCAGAGACCATGATTGGTATGACTGAATCACAAAAGGTGAATGAAATCAACAAGATCTTCAATGATTCATACAAGTCACCTAGAAGTTGTATCGTTATTGATAGCATTGAGCGTCTTTTAGGTAAGTTTCAGGTCAAGATATAGGCTTTGTTTATTAACTCACTATCTTTCTCTTTAATAATATGCAACATTTAGATTATGTACCAATTGGTCCTCGCTTTTCTAACGGTGTACTTCAAGCACTTTTGGTCTTATTAAAGAAGAAGCCACCAAAGGATCGTCGTCTCTTGCTCTTGGCTACCACCAGTCAAAGAAGAATTCTTGAGGATATGGGCATGGTGAATGAATTCTCTTCAGAGATTTACGTACCTAGCATCACCTCTTTGGACGGACTCGATATCGTATTGCAGGAACTCGAGATTTTCAATGAAAAGGAACGTAGTCTTGTTTTAAGACACCTTCAGGATGCAGGCATGGATCACAAGCTGGCAATTGGTGTCAAGAAGTTGTTGATGGTCATAGAAATGGCTAGACAGGATGAAGATAAGGTTGAAAAGTTCGTAAATACCATTTTAAGCATGAATTAAATAAACATATTCCGTGTGGAACGCCTAAAAACGGATTTTGAGTGTAATAAACAAAAAAAAAAGCGCCTTTGAAATATCCATACAGAAGTGAGGTGCCCAAAATTGGAGCTTTGGCAAAAGTATTTGTAAATGGTCGATTCGGAAAGTTGATTGAGAGTACAATCTGTAGTCTGAATTTCAGAAAGACGTGATTGGGTTAAACTGGCACCTCCAATCGTCCAGTCTGTAAATCAAAATTACGCTCGGAGAAAAGGATAAAATGTTTAAGTTTTTAAGCCGATCGGACTATCGTTGAGCTACCGCAATTTACCATTTCTTACCATATCAAAGACCGAAAATGCTTCTTTAAAAGTTAGATGATAGTAATGTTCACAAACTACTAGAAGAAGCACCATAGCAACCTTCAGTTTTTTGTATAAGAATATTGGATCTAAAAATATTCAATGAAGCTAATTCTTTTTTTCTGATAGGTGAAGTATATCATTCGCAGCAATATCCCGTATAATTCTGCGATCGGTTAAATCCAGAATATTTTGCAGCGTCTCTGAGGAATCACATATCTCATTTTGATATATATATGTGTATGAATGTCATTACAATGCAATAGTTCAATTATTCTCTACTTTTATTTTAAATAAATATGCTTAGTAATAAATATAATTAATAAATTTTTACTCATCGTCATCGTCATCATCATCTTCCATCTTTTCCTCTACGTCTGTCCAATTAAGCGAACTCTCTATTGCCTGTCTCCAAAAAGAATACTTTTTCTCTCTCACTTCTGAATCCAAAACAGGCTCGAATGTAGTCACACCCTCACTATTAACCTTATCTAAATCATGCAGGGAATTCCAAACACCCACCGCTAATCCAGCTGCAATAGCAGTTCCCAAAGCTGTTGTTTCTCGCATTGAGGGTCTCTGTACGTTGATACCGAGAATATCTGCCTGGATTTGCATCGCTACTTTGGAATTGGAAACACCTCCATCGACCTTTAGAGATTTTAAAGGTACACCGGCGTCTTTATTCATACTTTCAAGGATCGCTCTAGATTGGAATGACATGGATTCTAAAGTTGCACGGGCGATATGATATTTGTTGGTGAATGTGGTTAATCCTATATAAAAAGTGTTAGTACTTGGAGGGGGTTTATCTATTTTATCTTCTTACCCAGCATTGTTCCTCTTGCATCGTCGCGCCAATAGGGAGCAAATAATCCAGAAAATGCAGTAACAAAATAAACACCACATGTATCATCTACACGCTCCGCTATAAAAAATAGATGGTCAATTTCATTGTGATTCTCCTTTTCATACATTTTACTCACCCATTTCACTCACTTCTTCCATTGAGCCTATTAATCTCAAATTATCTCGTAACCAACGTAACGATGAACCAGCGACAGCAACCGACCCCTCCAAAGCATACACAGCCTTTTCTTTTTCTCCCAGATGATAAGCGACAGTGGTGATCAAACCATGGGTGGATACGATAGGCTCAGTACCTGTATTAAAAAGCATAAATGCGCCCGTACCAAATGTACACTTTGCATCACCCTTTTCAAAACATTTCTGGCCAAGCAAAGCAGCCTGTTGGTCCCCCAAACAGCCTGCGATTGGGATATTATCCAAAGGACCATTCAACTGGATGGTACCATACACCTCTGACGATGTAGCGAGCCGAGGAAGTACTGATATGGGGATATTAAAAAAAGCCAATAACTCCCCATCCCATGCTAGCGTCTTCAAGTTCATAAGAAGTGTTCTGCTGGCATTTGTGCATTCCGTCACATGAACCTTGTTTCCCGAGAGTTTATAAATGAGCCAACTATCAACAGTGCCAAAACAAACGGAACCTTCTTTGACACCTTGTTTTATTTTCTCGTCGTTTTCCAACATCCATTTAAATTTGACACCGGTAAAATAAGATGAAATGTCCAAACCGGACCGTTCTTTTACGAGACTTGCGTTTGGTTTTGCTTTTAGGGATTGGACCAGCTCTTCGGTTCTTACATCGCTCCACACGATGGCGTTGCGAAGTGGTTCGCCGGTATGCTTGTCCCATGCAACTGCTGTTTCTCTTTGATTTGTTACACCTACACCTAAAAGGAGAGGAAAACCATCAATTTCCCCTCTACAGGTCCTACCGTTCTCTTACCTTTAATATCTTTTACTTGATAACCCATCAACTCGAATCTTTTGATTGCTTTTTCCATACATTCCAACACTGTTCCGAGAATATCCATAGGATCGATTTCGATCCACCTAAACAAAGCAGTATCCTTGCATCAGTATATGTATAGAGTGTTTCTCTCTCTCTCTATTATTTTTTTTACCCCTGGCGTGGTTGTGATTGAGGTAACTCCACTTGATGAAAAGTGATCAGATTTCCTTCATTATCGAAAATTAAAAAACGAGAAGAAGTCGTTCCTTGATCTACAGCACCAATAAATTGCTTTACGGTCATATTTATTAAATAAAAGAGAGAAAGAGATGAATATCTTGATAAAAAATAATCCCAAGCTTTTACTTTTTATGTACTAACGTTAATGAAAAGTCACTTTATTATATACTCCTCTTGAAAATTTCAATTCGTAGTTTTAAATCGGCATTGAACAAGAGATAAGATGAATCTTCGTGCCAAAGATTTACACAAAACCTCATCATATATATCAGAAACTCAAATCATGATGATCAATTACTACTTTATAAAGGTTTTTATTTCCAATAAAAATACATTGTAATATATTATAAAAAGTACACGATATAAGATCACCAAAGATCAAATGGAAGCCCAGGCCACTCTCCTTTACTGCGTGCCTCCCAGTATCCTCCTTTATAAAACCACGATTCACCCGTTGGATCCGATCCATCTACCCGTTTTTCAAACCAAAGCGGTGACCAATGCTTATGTTCATTGTCATATTTTTTACGACGCTCACGTTGTGCTTGCTCGATACGGTTTTTTTCAATCTCTGCATCCTTCAAATAACCTAAGATATATTTTAATATATTTATTTTATATGTCTTCCTTTTTAAAAAGAGCTTTACCGTTTTCAAAAAACCGCTGATCAGGTCTATGTCTCGAATCCGTCTTTGGCAGTTTCCCTCTCTCCAATTCGGTCACTTCATTCAATTCCATACAGTACTGTGTAAATCCATAGTAATCCTTAAAATTGGACAAGGCCGGTGGGTTGACCTTCCAAATGGTACGTTGATCGTGTACCAATATATCGCTCCATTTACCCGTGACCTTGAACATCAACTGATTTGAGGCATCATAAAACCGTGCCATGATATGGTTCCTCTCCTTGGCCACCCCAAAAAATCCGCCGCCCGTCGACTCCATAAAGGACACAACAGCATACTCGCCTGTGGCATTGTTTGTTACCTCCATGTCACCCACATGATCCAGGTACCGTGTACCGGCGACGATGTTGCGTACCCAGCTCGATGGCTTTGTGTAAGTGTAGTGTTCATTGTGCTTGGGGAGGGTGACATGATTTGAGCCTTCGGGTATCCATTCTAGAGATTTTCCCCAGAATTTTGTTCTTCCAGTTACGGTTTGTCTAAATTGATAGTTGTTGGATTCAGCAAAACACTACAAGGGAGGTTAGTCAGTCGTTTTCACTTTATGTTCGAGACTTATACTTTACCGCCATGACATTAGGATGATGAGACACCTTCTCGGCAAGAAATCGAAATCCTTTATCAGGACGTATACACTCGTACGTTTCGGCCAAAACAGGATTAAAGGGCTTTCTACCAATACGATACTGTGACGAAGCATAACCCGAGATGGCAAATGCCGTAATGTACATGAGACGCTCTATAGAAGAGGTCTGCTCAGAAGCCTTATCAAGTAACTCTGAATACTCGAGTTCTTCACACTGTCTTTGTAGTGCATTGAGGGGCTCATTGATGGACACCGGAAGTGAGATAGTCATGAGGTCCTTTCCGAGATTTTTACGAAGCAGACCCAGGATTGAAATATTAATTTCTACAGCCGGATGTGGGATGATGGATCTTCGTTTGATGAGTTTATTGTTATTCATCATTGGTTGAGTATGCTCTTCGGTGGGTGTGATTTCATTTGTGCCTACCGCATCATAGAATTCTTCAAGTGGAGCAGAGGTTCGTGTAGGTTTATCGTTTTGGGGCAAAGGATCGACTTGTACTAGTAACTATTTATGAGAACAAGAATATATTATGCATTTATCATATTTAAACATACCTGTTCTTTCTGATAAGTCTATATCCTTCCACTGGTTTTTCTGTGCAATATACTCTGAATAAACTTTCACCTTGCACTGATCAACACGATCTACTGATACCGTCATTCTCTCCAAATACTGCTTCAACTCCAATGAACTCGGAGTGACCTGTTGTAATGATGATGATGTACTTGACCCTTTAAAAGAAATATTTCTCCGTAAAGGTACAGTAGAGAAGTGATAGGATGATTCCAAAGATTGGTTTTCTTTTGTAAACTCTGCTTCTTTGACCAATGACTGATGAACAAGACTTTTTAGAGTCACCAATTCGACATCCAAATCACCCAGCGACTTGAGTACCTGATCGGGTCTAGTGTCTGGTATTTCCTCTTCAAGCACACTTTTTGCTGATTGGATACCTGATTCACTCATGCCAAATTCGCATCTATTTCTGAAACAGGAGGTCCAGCAATTATAATCGTCGGTCGACATGGCTTTTAAACACAAACGGGTTGTTCCTGAATCTATTTGGATGATTTTTTTGGATGCAAATGTGGTGAAGGCACAAAATAGAATTTGAACGGATCCGATAATGGATCCGTCTGGACTTGAATAGAACCTTAAAATTCCAGAAGGGAAGAGCTCGAACCATTGTTTGTTATATCCTAAAAAAGTCAGTTTAGTTTTTTATTTGTTAAAAAATAAATAATAAAATACGCCCCTCCCTTTGTATTTTTTATAGCTATTTTTTTTTCTTACCACTAAACTTTTGTTGAGATTTTCTCTGTAACCAACCACTAAGTTCGGGTGTATTCTCTGTATTTTTAAATCCTGGATCATCGCTTGTCACTGTTAAATACAAAGACTTTTTCTTGTTTACAGAAAACCTATTGTCTAGAAATAAAGAAGGTAAACAAAAAGCAGTTACACGCACTATGGGTACACAACAAACAAACCAAATAACAAGACGTAGTATCCTGGAGACTTGATTTTATATGACCCGCGAACGGCTTGTTTTGAGCAATGATAACGCGAAATGGGGATCAGTTCTGTAAGTTCTGCATCGCCCATGGTGGATGCCCTGTCGCACTTCCAACTCATTGTCAAATCGCTCTCGGATGTACAGCTAGTGCCGTTTGAGTAAGTCCATTTACTGCTGTTTGTTTGACTGGTTGTGGTAGAATTGGACCGCGAAGCCCTTGGCAATCTTTTATTTGATATTCCATTTACTGTTACTGGATCTATATATGGTTTAAAGAATAGGCCGAAACAGAGACTGTTTTGTTTGGTGGAGAAATTCCAGCTGATCGTTGAGTTGGATCTTTCGATAAATACGTGGTGTTCATACACGCTTCGAGCAAGAACGCTGACTTTAAGCATTTTTTTTTTAAAATAATCAACACTGAGGAAACCTGGTAAAATAAATGAATAAAAGAAAGAGGAGGCGAAAAAGAGAGAGTAAGCTTTGTATATGATTTTATAAGAGAATAATAATAACAAACACATAGGTTGTTTGTTGTGATAATGAAGCCATGTTCTTTTTTTGGCTTCCCCAGCCTATCATAAGACGTCTATTTGTTTTTTTTGGTGGTGTTCACTCTACCGCCA
Organism: Backusella tarrabulga; assembly: GCA_024139415.1. Taxonomy (NCBI): domain Eukaryota; kingdom Fungi; phylum Mucoromycota; class Mucoromycetes; order Mucorales; family Backusellaceae; genus Backusella; species Backusella tarrabulga. Next base: position 15,192 of record VCJJ01000654.1, on the reverse strand, counting down.
ATCATGATCAAAGTCGCACAAAGCACAGCACTGGGAACCCAATAGGTCCACATGTGAAAATCAATAATTCGTTTCTCTTTTTTTTTCTCAACTTTACTTTTTTATCTCGCTTTAAAAATGACCAACACCATTTCAGCAAATGAAGAATGGATCAAGACCTTTAACGGTCAAGATCTCTATACCAAGAGTTGGAGCACACCCGGAAACCCTATTGCCACTTTAGTGTAAGTTTCGCTTAGTTATTTTATGTAAGCAAAAATAATAAAAAGTATACATAGCATGATTCATGGCTTTGGTGAGCATATTGGAAGATATGATCGACTTTTCACTGCCTTTGCTGGCCAAGGTATTGAATGTTATGGCTATGATCAACGTGGCTTTGGCGAGACTGGTAAAAAATCCGGTCATTTTGGCGATAACCAAGGGTAAGAAATATATTCCAGCTTGTAAGATATAAGGCTTAATAATACCCGTTTAGCTATGAGACTGTTTTGAAAGATGTTGATGAAGCCATTATTAAAGCCAAGCGTCAAGATGTACCACTTGTATTGATGGGTCATTCAATGGGCGGTGGCATTGTTTTGAACTATGTCGCAAGAAAGGACCAATACAAAGGATACAAGTTATTAACTGCCGTCATTGCCTCTGCACCTCTTGTTACTTTATCAATGCCTATTCCTGCAATCAAATACTATCCTTTAAAGGGTCTTTCCAAGGTTCTTCCCAGCTTTACAATCAGAGCTGGTCTTGATCCTTCGGGCATCTCTCATGATAAGGAGGAGGTTGAGATTTATAAAAATGACCCATTGGTGCATGATTTTGCCACTTTAGCTACTGGTAAAAAAAACAGTAACATCATCACGTTACTGGTTTATTAATATCTTTTTACTTAGTGAGTGGATTTTTAGATGCTGGAAATGACATTTTGAATACAGAAGCAAATAAGATCACGCTTCCTATTTTGTATTCTCACGGTGATGCTGATCCTATCAATGCATTCAAGAGTACGAAGAAGGCTTATGAGCTTACTTCTTCTACAGACAAGGAATTGAAGAACTGGAATGGCTTATATCATGAATGTAAGTTATACTTAAAAAAAGTTAATACTGGAAGATACTAAGGCTATATGGAATGAATAGTGCACAACGAAACCATGCCTCAGAGACAGGAAGTGACAGAGTTTTATATTCAATGGATTAAAGCTCGTGTCCAAGCCAAGTAACGATCGGTTACTCATTTTAGCGATATATTCTTTGAATGAAACGCCGCTTTAATAATAATAAAAAAACCTGTTTTTTTTCCCCTGCTTTGTGACAACAGTCGAACATTAATAAAAATGGAACGATATGTTCAGTTGTAATTGACCAAGATGAAGTGTGGATTTCATCCAATCACAATGAGCCATTGCCACGTGATTCATATTTTTTTAAAAAAAATATGAATGAATGAATGAATGTGCAAAAGCGTTTTTGTCTTTTCCTCCTTTTTTTTATTCTTTTTACTATTCACTTTTCAGCAATCAAAAGAACTCTATTTGAAAGAATAAATAAAAACAAAGAACATTGGCGAAATGGCCACCAAAGGTGCTTATAAGCGATTAACAAAAGAATACATCAATATTCAAAAAAAGTAAAGCATGAAGAAACAAAAAAAAATGTTGTCAGCAGAATGTTAATATATTTATGTGTGTGTGTATAGTCCACCGCCTTTTATCACAGCAAAACCCTCAGAAAGCAATATTTTAGAATGGTAAAATCTATTTATTTATTTATTCACTATTTATGATAATAACAAAATATATTATTTAGGCATTATGTAATTATAGGACCACCTGATACGCCTTATGAAGGAGGCGAATACTTTGGCAAGCTCACATTTCCTTCTGAATACCCTTTCAAGCCTCCTTCCATTAGAATGTCCACACCTTCCGGTCGGTTCAAGCCTGACTCCCGATTGTGTCTTACTATGAGCGATTTTCATCCTAGTTTGTGGAACCCGAGTTGGTCAGTTGCAACCATCTTGAATGGGTTATTGAGCTTTATGGTAAGTTAATTGTTTACATACATAGCAGAAAGAAGACTAATGATATATAACAAGGTGGGTGATGAATCTACCACTGGTAGTATAAATACAACTATGACCGATAAGCGATTATTAGCTGCGAGATCACATCAATGGAACTTACGGAATAGCAAATTTCAAGGTATTGTCGTGGTTACTTGAGTATATAAAAAGTTACTGATAATGCCCTTTTTGTAGAAATGTACCCAGAATTTTGCACTGTGCATTATAACCAAACATTTGCATTAGCATATAAAAAGCAGTCCGAGAAGTTAGCAAAAAGAAATACCACACAGACAAATGCTGCACAGCAAGCCAATGGGCAGCACACCATTCGGAATACAATCATACAGCAAAAAAGATGGCTCTTCTTATTTGCCGTGTTTATTTATGTCGTTCTTTCAAGATTAACCGCTCGTTTTTCTGCAACAATGGACGCTAATTAGAAAGACACAGTCAAGTCTTTATTATCACACCAGTTGACTTTATCCATCAATATTCAATTTGTACATTTATTTGACAACTTTCGCTTCCCCTTTAATTCATGAAAAATAAAATTCCTTGTGTCGAATGATAAGCCACCTATTAAAATATACTTTAGGTGATTGGATGAGTAAACAATCGATGACATTGTTGATTATATTACTATTCTATCCTATTGTATTATCGACTTATTTTAATAATATCACATTTGTATTCTATCGAGTAGCTTCCAGACCCTTTGAAACCTTCTTAGGCGAAATCATGAACAATCTCATGTAAAATTACCAATATATCACTTCTATCTAAATGACAGCTAGTATTAAAAGACGGCTTTTATTCGGTTTAGAAAGTATATTTAAAGGTCACTATACGATTGTTCGTGTCTCTTTCTTATCAACTGTACTGTTATTATTAAAATGAAACATATTTTACTTTTGATTGTTCTTTGGAATGCTCTGTTTTTTACTTTTGTTTATACTCATGAACCTTTGGACGAATCAATGGATGACCAAGTATGTATACTCTCGATAATTCCATGGTAAGTAACAGAGATGTAAAAATATATAACATTAATATATATTTAACTCTTGTCTTCTTACTTTATCAGCCCCAGAAGGTGTCCTACAACATGTATCTACCCTAATAAACCTTGTCCTAAGCAGTACAAGCCTCATTGTCCAAAACACCATCATAAAAAAAGATATTCTTCTGAATAATGGTAGTCAGAGGAAAAGAACGAAGCCATGAATATAATTTTACTACCATATACAATAAAATATAGTCGTAATCTTTATCCAAGGCGAAGAACTAAAATAAGCTTAATCATACTCTCTAAAGTCGCTTTTGATTTCAGCCAATCATATACACGTTTTTACTTATTAGCCCCATAATTTGACAACCTTTATAGTTACTTTTGTGCCTTATTAAGGTTATACATTGATATGCATAAACATTTAATTTATATGATTATATATTATTGAAGACTATTACCAATACACTGGAATACAGCTAATAGTATCAGCGTCTTTTCTTTTCCTTTATTAAAAAAAGATGTATTACTCACCAGAAACGATGTATCAATGGTTAATTAACATATAACTTTGAGTTGATAAAAAGTATGTTTATTAGGAAATGGCTCTATTTTATAGCCCTAATGTAATCTTATATGCTATTAAATAGATAACATAGTAATGACTCAATGTACAGTAACTCCAGACAAACCTACCTAGATTCGATCTCTAAGCATAGATATTGCCCTTATCATTGAATTACAGCCTCATAACAAATAATCTCACGGACCAAGCGGACCGCTTATTTCATAAACAGCATTGCCAATTAAGAAAATATTCAATGTATCAACTCTTTGATAAGATAACAGATTCATGGTAGTAATATAAACTCTCCTTTTAGCTGCTATATACTTCTATTATAGTGATCATATATGTTGTATCAATAGGCATTCTAAATAGTATTTACAAAACGGATAGAATTCAGATTGAAAAAAAAATATATACATAAAGAAAAAAGGAGAATAAAAATGATAGACTAGATCGAGGATTTTACGTGAATATAGGATCAGCTTGGTAATGATAGAAGACACTACGATGTCGATGATTTCATACTTATATATTTGATTTTGATATGATATCGTTAATAAGTACAATACACTGCAAGAATCCATATTAGATGGGCATTTTGAATTCAAAATTATATACAAGATAGGCCTCTTCTCTAATTGTTTACAAAAGAAGGAAATGTAGCTTAATCAGGGTAATATAACATATTCCTCACTAAACATCTTTGCATTCTCTCAGATAATAAAAAAAGAACTAAATAAAGAACAAAATGACATAACTGCTGAAATGACAAACTTCTGTATTTACATTAAAAAAAGAACAAGTGGAGTCACATTAAGAATCATGGTTTTCATGCATTTAATAAAAGAATGCTCTATTCGACGGATCAATTCAAAAATAGATCAAGTTATACAGAAAAAAAAAGGGAAAGAGCAAAACAAAATAGGTTTTAAAGATCGAGAAATAAGCTTAGTTTTTCAGATCTCAATCGCGAAAAATTTCAAATGCCTCTCTATCACGAGTCAAACTTGCGCTAAATGGAGCATCATGGAAGAACAATATAGAACCTTTTATTAAATTAAAAAAGAAACATAAACCTTAATTTCATTGGATAGATGAATGAATAAAATGAAAGAGAAATATTATAATGCAAATGATTCATGGTGTGGTATAAACAATATGTATAAAGGGGATAAGGAGATAATGCTTAATATTACTGTGAAACATGGGTAATGGGATTGATTGCAGGTGATGACTTTGCTCCACGTTGGGACTCCATATCACCTATCCATGAAAGTAAAATGACGAGTCTTTCATTCAAAGAAGTGGTCTTTAACAGGGTATAGCGATCTGAGTCACTGATGGGTAGTACGATGCCCGTCCACCAGCACATGGCAACGGGGTTATCGGGAGACGGAAGTGGTCCATTGAGTGCTTGTACGGAATTCAGCCAGACAGGACCCAATAGTCCCTCAACTGCATTACAGAAAGATCTTGAAGGTGTGCTATGGGCTAATCCGCTGATGAAATCATATACTCTTTGGGCTAGTTTGGTCACGTTTGAATCTGACATAATGTTAGCAGCTGTAAAGTCAGACCAATGCATGTTTGACTGGGTTCCCGCCATGCCCAAGTCCTCTCTTGCTTCAAAGACCATATTGATGTTGGCTTGCATATAACTGTCTGTTTGGTTGAGTATGCTTCCGACTTGGAATCTGTCTAATCCAGTGGCGTGTATCAAAACACTGTCCTTTCGTTGCTCGATGGCCGTGATTTTGACAATGGTACCAAATGAATTGCTCTCACCAGCTGCATCTTTGTGAAGCATTGCAAAGCAGATGGTTTGATACTGAGTGCAGGTTAAAATGCACTGGTGCAAGACGTTTCTGGCATATTGACTAGTGATGGGTATACGAAGTTTTTGAGATGGCAATATGTTGAAGCTGGAAAGATAAACTGGAACATTGTTGTAGTCGGTGCAGTTTGGATCACTAAACGAAACATCAAGCATTGGAGAAGACATCGGGCCAATGTTTTTGAATTCTAAGAGTGCACAAATGAATTTACTCAAAGTAACATTGATAGGTTGCTTTTGGATGAATTGATAAGAGGGAAGACGCTTTAGGCACTTCTTGCAAGATTCGATAATCAACTTATCCTTTAAAAGACAAGTCTTACAGAAGGTATGTCCGCAGTGAGTTGTGACAGGGTCTGTAAGAATGTTTGTACACATTGAGCAACGTAAGATACTGACAATAAACTCAAGTGCGTTATCGCTGCTGGGGTTGTGAATGACATCCTTAGATACAAGTGCTTCGATCGTATGATCTTTTTCTAAAGAAGGGCCAAACAGATGCTTTCCTTGTGCACAGCCTAAAGCTGGACATACGAATGCTGAAGACATTGTGCTTTCATTTGCTTTATAGCACTTCAAACAAATAGTGTTGCCACAAGAGAGAGTTACGGGCTCGACAAGGAGAGATTGGCAAGCAGAACAGTTTAATAAAGCGGAATCGATCATGTTTTGTTTTTCTTTTTTTTAGAAGAAGGAAAGAGAGGGAAATGAAAAGTATGTGATAATGAAAGTAAAAAAAAAAGTGGATTTGGGTTTTTTCTATCCCTTTATATATCAGTCCAATAGTACGTAGTTTTTAGGATCTTTAAACTCTGCATTATTTTCGATTCAAGTGGAGTAGAATCTCCTCAAATGAATTGCTTATTTATTTTTTCAAATTCCGACCAATTCTTTTTTAGGATCCCAGATTTTGAATGTAGCTGAGTAGTAGTATATTTTTTCATTTTCCATATTTCCATACAAGCTATGAACAAATTAAAGATATAAAAGTACATGGGTGTATATATAAAGAAAGATATCCAAAGACAGATCTTGAAGGGGGATAAGAGGGGCGGAAAGACCTACAGTTTCGTTCTTATCTCCAGCAAGATGAGTAATTGTTGATTAAAACCACTAGCGTTTAAATCAAGATCGATGATATGAGATCTACACAAATCTAATACTATAGTTACAAAGAAAACATTATCAAAAAAATACAGTTTAATGAGATAAATACATCGTCGTCCTTCCTTGGGTTCATCAAACAAAAGTATGTTACCATGTAGATGAAGGTCCACTAAACTTGAGTACAGTAGATATAATACTGTGACAGGTTTTACTAGTTACTCACTTGCCTTTATTTATAGTAAGTAAACTATTATTAAGTTTTTTTGTATGGATAGTTCCGTACAATGAAGCCACTGAGTGTCATCATCGATATATAATCTCCCTTTGCTACATATCGTTTCCTTCTGTAAATCTATCGATCGATTGGGCTCATATTCTTCTTTGATTTTCACCATTTATTTTACCAAAGGCATATTTTAAGTGATGCATAAATTATAAAAAAAAATAGAAACGACAAAATGAATATATTTACCATTGCATTGATATTTTTCTTTAAAAAGATGATGGAAACAAGAGATACCCCTAATATGGATTATATATTCTTCTGGAATCAATATTTCCTCCACTAGATCAATATATCTGGGCAAAGATAATAGAAGAAAAACGTGTCATCTCTATTAATACTATTGTTTTATACTCACCATATTCTTAATTAAGAATTTGATACATGTATTAGCTCATGCCTTGATTTGATAATTTATAAAAAGCTGTAAAGCTTAGACCTATAATTAGGTAAATAATGGTTATCGTCTGCCATTTGGGAATCGCTTGTCGCGATATGATTTAGTACTATTCACGGTTATTTTTTCTCCCATTTCTATTTCAGTAATGTATATTTCTCGATATGAATGGGGATTTTCTCCTTTCTCCTCCTATTTTGACTAATTGCATTTTCAAGAGGGTTCAAGAGGACATCAAAAATCAGACCCAAATGATCGATGTATGGGTCAAATTTGGCGATTTCACGATGTCGTGCAATATATAGTTCCTTTCGTTCCTTTCATTCAAAAAACAGATATATTCAATGCTGGCTTTATCTGATGTAGAAAATAGTGATATAATACTAGAATTACAGGTACAATAGGTAATTAATGTCACACGAAATAGTCACCATCCATCGCCATTTCATTTGAGCTATTCTTAATATACATACGTATAATAAAATTGCCAGATTTACAAGTTATTTTTTAGCTTATCAGGTACATTTGCTTCCAAAGTATTCTTTACTTTTTATAGACAACAGATTGAAATGAAACTTTGTTTGTTCTGCCCATATTTTTCCAATCATCACTCTACTCAGCTTTTACGCCGATTTCAGCATGGTTGTTATTCTCCTTAATTAATTCCGACTATACAAGACGAGTAAGCATATCGAGATGATTGGATTTAGATTTACCCTTTCGTTAATTTAATTACAATAAGTCCTTTCTTTTTTTTTGCCAGAAGAGTATTTACTTGCATATTGGAATCTAATGGAATATTTGATGTGGATTAAAATAACCAGCAAAAAAGGTGACTGGTTTTGACTTTTTTTTTTATTAGTCTGCCAAGTAGTCCTTTCCATAGTTAAACCGGTTATAATAATTAAACATTATTAAGTTTACGATTAAGTCAGACTATAAAACTATCTTTTAATCGTAGAGTATTATATAGTCGTTTCTAATATGGAGCATATAATAAAGTATGATAAATCATAGGCGAATGTTTACAGAGAATATTTATTAGATTGTACAGAATAAGTTATATTTTATAATTGTTATTTGAATAGGGTTGATTTCAGTTATCCTATTCAAATCACATTAGTATTCAAGAACACTGTAAAAAGTGTAACTATAAACTTACATCAAATCTATCTGGCATCAGTACTGGTGCAACTAATGACCAGATATAAATCATATGACAAATCCATCCAGATACAATCTTTACCCAAACTGCAGTGTAGCTTTGACCAATACGTACCAAGTCACCTCCATGATTAACTGTTTCTCCTTGGAACTGGATGGTGTTCCTAAAAAAAGAGTAAAGAGACATAAGTAAATTATGGCGGATAACCTTGTAGATACCATTTTAACTTACCAATTTGTCAACACCATTGAGACATACATTGCAGCAATAGCAAATACAAAATGGAAGAACGAATAGCTATAGAGAGATCCATATCTTTCATCGTCCAATTCATCAGCTCCATCAAACTCATCATCATCATCTTCGTATAACACAGAACGAGGCAAAGCACTACATAAGTAAAATATATACATGAATATACATAGCCCTACTAAATAAATATGTATACACCAATATTTCAAGTTACTTACCCAGCTTCAACAGCAGCAATAAGATGATCCCTCTGATTTCCTTGGGCACTCATTCTCTTGACTCCATCTTCAACCTGATTTGCCATCAATGGAACGGCACTGGCAGTATCCATGTTATCGTAGTTGCCAAGTCGGGGTCTTCCATTGGATTTGGAAATAAAGGCACCGTCCTGAGTAGCAGCACGGCTAGTGGAATAAGCCACAGCCAAGAAGGTGAAAATAGCGCCTAAAACAACCGAAGTTGTTTGTGGACCAATAGATCTACGTAGAGGATTACATTCCTTATCATTAGGTTCATTAGCAACAGCAGAAAGAACAAGATAGGTACAGTAGATGACAACGATGGATGCTTGTGAGAGACCGGACTTAGAGTTACCTTCCTGGATTTTAGGGGATACACACAACAAGGTAATCAGTACACACAAGATCAAATTTAATGTAACAAAGAATTGGTTTAATGAACAGCCATTTGTGGCGAAAAAGCCGTACATCACACCAGTAAGAGTAACTGCACCGGCAAACATCAATAAAGTACCGCCTATGTGTCAAAGTAAAGAGTTTGAGTTATTATCTGTATATAAACAATTTACTCGTTTTTTTTACCAATGAGTATATTTTTCCACAAGTTGGAGCCATGAACTTCATAGTTCTCCATGCACTTTTCAGTCCAACTATGAGCAAAGTCAACAAGGAGAACAAGACCAAACAAGATAAAGATGGCTGCACCAATCAAAGCAAAGTAATTTCCCCAAACCATGAAGAAGCCACTTGGGATAAAAAAGGAAACCACTAAAAGGGCAATCCATACCAGAATTTTCGGTCCCCACCATCCATTCTGAATAGCAGCTCTCTTTTGTCGACTATCATGTACACCCAGCAATAAACATCCAAGAATTGCATGGAATAAAATAAGCGCAAATGATACTCTGTGTACCTATATATGAACCATACGGCGTTTGTATAAAAAACTAAAAAAGCAATAAGGTAAAAACGGCACTTACTGCCATGACACCATAGCAACTTCCTTCAGCACAATCTAGTTTCATGTAATCCAATGTAAGGTGCTCTAATTTCTTAATTGCCCATTGTGAAAGCATGAGCCAAGCAAGCTAATGAAAAAAAAAAAGAAAAAAAGAAATTTGTTTTTAGATGCTTTAGTTGCAATTTCGTTATTGAGAATCTAGTATTTACAATTGAATTGAACAAGAATATAATCTAATGTTGAACATTACTGGTTAGTAACTGCTGCTATGGCAACAATGATATATCCTTACAGCGTAGCCAATTCTGGTTGCTATGGAATTATTACAGTTGCAGCTATAAATAAAAAGTATATTTTTAAGCTTCTGCATAAAATAACAATTATTTTTCGATTCTACCTCTTAAAGGCCAAGGAACAGGCAGCTGCAGAAAAGCAGCCGGTAATCCATGTTCCTATTGTTGATAGGGCGGGTAATGCGATACAACTTATAGCTGCTCCCATTATGTGTTGATTGTTTAAAAAGAGAAAGAAAAAAAGAAGAATAAAAAATATAAATAGCGAACAACATGATCAGCACCACACAGAAATTGTCTATGACGTAGCTGAAACTTTTTTACCTTTTACAGAATTTGGCAAAACAGGAAGGTACAGTATTTCCGGATCAATTTGTCGCAAGTTTGATTTTTCTTGTCGCGATCTAAAATTTCACTTGTCGCATTTTAGGCATTTTATAATACAAAATATACAGGGAGTGCGACAAGTGATTTACGAAACTGCGACTAGTGAAATTTTAGATCGCGACAAGAAAAATCAAATTGATCCGGAAATGCTGTACAGCTTGGCACGACTTTTTTTTTAGTTTTTTTTATTAAGGAATTAATGGGTTTTTTGCATCTCTATCTATGAATTAGGGGAGAGTCATGTTTGTTTCTAGTATCAATGCTACACTTTAAAGAATGATGATCTACCAGTGAAAACTACCATTAAAAATTGATATTACTTAATTGAAATATGCTCTCAATGATAGAAATTAGGCAGTTGAATTAATATAGAATGTTTGATTTCTGTCGCTATTTACGCCTATCAATTCAGCACTGTATGGTCTAGTTAAAATCAGCTTCTTCATTGAATGGTAATATGGTACTGTTTTTTTCAAGAGGATGAGAAAAAATTACAAATTGATGAAAAAAAGGGGGAAAATGATTGAGAAAACCAGGGAAATAATTGAGGAAAGAGAAATATATCACGCATAAAGAGTATATTTCAAACAGC
>VCJJ01000652.1:47980-58512 GCA_024139415.1 Backusella tarrabulga | reverse complement strand
TTCAAAAAAAAAAAAAAAAAAAAATGAAACGCGTACCCCTTTCGGATACACACACGCTTTCTCATTGTACATGCACATTGCTTCAGTTATATTGTACTTAAGCTTTCTCTCGTTTGTCCTTTCACTTCCACTTTTTTTCTTTTCTTTGATGTGTCCCCCCTCCCCTTTTGACATGAATTCGGCAAGTCTATTGTAGTACAAACGCAGTTGATATCCCATTTTGACATCTATCACAAGTGTCAAGGATATGCCACTCCTTTGGTATGCATCTTTATCCATCCTGCCGAATCGCACTACTGGTATTTACCAGTGTATGTTTTTGCTTAAAAGAAGGATTTCGGGCTGAAGAAGAGCAAGCATATACACCTTGTTCATTTTTTTTAACATTAGTATTTGGCGTTGGAAAAGGATAAACAAAATGCTTATTACAAGAAACTTTAAAAAATAGCTCACTTTACCATATAAGGAAATAACACTGAATAGATATGCACATAGAAGACAATTGAAAGCTTGTGCATGTTAAGATGTGGATGAAATTCAGGTCTTAAAAATATACAGAATGTTTTGAGCCAACAAAAAGCGAAGACAACTGTATTTGATATGAAATAAATTGATCATGGTCATTAAGTATTAACTGTAAGATATAACATTATTTTTAATCTTGTTGGCAAGACATGTAATAATTGATTGCATTTAAATGCTCATCATCTAATGCTATTAAGTCTGTATTTTATTAGTAATAAATTAATTCAAAAATGTAGTATCAATGAAATGCTGAACAGTTGCTTTTCCTCCGTCATGATAAAATCTCTTTTCTCTACAAATAATGCATCCATGAGCGCTTATTGATTTGATATAGACCCAAAAGCGCTCCCATTTCACCTGCGAAAGGTTATTATATATACGCTGTGTCGACTCATTAAATGGAAGCGGTCTTGACTCCAGCGCAAGCGATTTGGATGGTTCTATTGCCTTATAATAGAAATCAGGTTTTGTGGGTATATTCATTGCATCCAAAAAGTTGATAAGAAGCTCAGCTTGCTGCTCTGTTTCACTGTGATAGATTAGTAGCTTTTCGGGATCGCTCATGATCTGTGCCACTCGTCTTCTAGAATTCATTCCTTGGACACCAAGCACTGAAAATACCAAAACTAGATATAGTGGAAGAACCGTGCATATTACTGGGAAAATGGCATATCTCCATGGTGAACCGGCGGTGATGTCAACGGAGGGTTGGTTTTTGAATGAAGGTGAATCAAATGAAGCAAGCAGAGAAGGGTATTTTTCATTCATCTCTCTTTATAGAAAACTAGTTAGCGTTCCACTTTTATTATGGAAATGTATTTTAGGATAAAAAAGGGAAAGACTTACACATTCAATTTCTTTTTCTGATCTTGAAAGTAATCCATATTCTCAATGCCCGCTGTCCAATAATGCACACTAAAATCGTTTGCAATGTTTGCATACACTCTCTTGTACTTGAATTGATTAAGATATTTAAAGTAGATATCATTAGGATCCGAGAGCGTACAAAGAATTGGTTCTCCATTTTGGGTAAACTTGTCCCTTAATTGGAGCTGATCACCTGTTCTTGACAGAATGCGACCACTAATGTAATTGAACACACCAGAGAAGACACCCTCTGTTGGGTTTCTAACACCCATATGAGGTGTAGCAAAGGTGATGAAATACTAATAGATGCGTTAGATTCAAGTGATTATATCATTCTATATGTTGTATATTTACATGAGGTTCACAACGTTCAAATAATCCTGATTTTCCGAGAACACCAATTGCATATCGCAGAATTAATCCGCCCAAAGAATACCCAATAAAGCTAATCTTTGTCACACTCTCCAGCTCCTTCAATTTCTTTTCGACCTAAAATAACAATTTAAGAGTTAAAAAAAAACTAAACCTATATCAATTGCTATTCTTTACTTGATTGGCAGCTCGCTGGCCACATATATCAATGCCATCATAACTATATTTTGCTTCGTTACAATCAAGGTTTAGCTTTAATTATCAAAGGAGATGGATTAGTGTTTTTTAAAAGAAAATGACATTATATAAATAGTTACAATATGGACATTGTCTTTGTATTCTTTTCTTATTTCCTGTTCCAAAAACCCCATATGTTCATGCGCTCCCCAAAGACCGTGCGATAATACGACAAGGCTAGTCGACATTTTTAAAGAATTGCTTATATAAAATAAAAAGGGGGATGGAAAGATGAGAAGATAATGTAATATAAATAAACGCTTTATTTTAACTTTTTTTTTTTTAATGACTATATCTGGAAGGCGACGTAAGCCTTTTTGTATAAAAAAAGGAGCTGGAAAATTACGTTACACACAATAATTTAATCCACCTTGATGCTACTGAAAATCTTGCGAAGGAAATAAAGACATGAAAGGTAGCCGATGGCACCGGTCATGATGGTCAATATGACACTAATCATGGTAGAGTAACCAAAGTAGAGAACGGTACTTGTGAAAGAATTGATGTTTAGCTTTGTAAAGTAATAGAGGAAAGAGTAACTGTAGACATAGAAACCAGTGGCACCAGATGTCAAGAATGCACGCCATGCCCAGTGATAGTCTTCGCTGCAGAGGTGGAAGTAGCACATAAGGATGGTAACCTGAGAGCAGGTTAGAATCAAGACACCAAAAACAAGGAACAGGAAGCCAATACCATAGTAGATGCGATGGAACCAAATGGAGTTCATGATAAAGTAGAGCTCAATGAAAATGGCGCCGAAAGGCAAAATGCCACCCATAAAGATGGAGGGAAGGGCACGAAGGTAGTAGGGCTGGTCGGGAATCTGACGAGGGATTTGATTGGTACGAACGGGCTGCTCGATACGAGGCTTGCGCAATCCAATGTAGGAACCCATGACACTAAGAGGCAAAGAGATGATGGCCCAGAGGCCAACCATTGCCAACATGGTGCCGAAAGGAACAGCACCGGATGAATGCGAGTAAATCAAAAAGAAGTTTAAGCCCAACAAACCACCCAAAAGCATACCGGGGAGGAAAGTGGCAGAAAGAAGGATGTTCAACTTCCAGAGCTCACCACCATTCATCTTGTAGATGCGGCCCGAAGTATATCCGGCATTACAGCTGAAAATCATAAAGAAAATAATCATCACGGTAGCGAGTGATCCACGGTTAGAGGGGGAAAGGAAACCAAAGATGGCAAACACAAGTGTCAAACCTGTCATGACAACCAATTGAACACCACTGCCTGTTAGGATGGAGAGCATCATGGCATTGTTGGGAGGACGGAAGACATCTCCGTGAACTAACTTCCAGCCATAATCTTCCTGAACATCCTCCTATTTAATGACAATAAGTATACATAAGTATAAATATAATATAATATCCACTTCTCCCTTCTCTCTCCTAAGACTCTCGATATAAAATGATTGTTTACCTGAGCATCAACGGCATTATAACGAGAGATATCCTTGTGAAGAGCACGAAGCAAAATCATGGAGACCATACCGGTCAAGAACAATACAATGATGATGGAGTTGATCAATGAGAACCAATGGATAGAAGGATCCAAAACATGGAGGTATCCATCCCATCTGGTAGCCCAAGCGGTCTCGGAAGGCTATAAATACAAAGTTGATGAATTTCAAATCCCTCTTATCTGATCCACCCTCCACTTACAAGCCATTTAACAGAATAGGTATAGGTGACAGCACTCTTTCCATCCTCCTCCAAGTGGAATCTACCAACGTTGGCAGAGCACAGCGTCTCCTCCTTCTTGGGATCTGCATCAATACTCTTTGGTTCAACAATCACACCAACAACACGAGCAAACTCAGTGATTGCATTGCGGTTCTTGACCTGATGATAGTGAATAACGATGTCATAATGGTTGTTCAAATAGGCGACGCCATTATCAGCCGAGCCCAAAGCAAAACCGATATTGTAGTACAACTCGTTGGTGTGTTCATCCCTCTTCTCATTGGCTGCAGGAAGACCGTCCACAACCCAGTTTAATGAATATCCGTCAGAGACAACTTTGTTGATAAAGCTGGCGTCGTCTTTGGGTATCGCCTCGGTTTCACACAATACTTTACAGCTAACATCCTCTTGCATGCTCAACTACAAGATGAATTCTGTTTAGCAACACGATTGCTAAACAGATAGAATCTCTCGCTTACCTCGAATGCTGAATTGAAAATACGGTCACCAAATAAAATAGAACCAATGCTTTCTGCTTTTTCCTGGGTGCCATCCTTTGGCTTACAGAAATGAAACTGTTCATAATAATAATCATAAGAGATGACTGACTTTCCTTGCTGATTAGGAGAAAGACTATTGACGTTGAGTGTCACTGCTTCGCCCTTCTTGTAGTCGTGTGGTGCCACGCCAGGTAAATAAAAGGCAGACGACAAAGGTAGCAAGCATAAACCTGCTACCCAGGTATTTCTTAACCACATTTTTATATTTTATATTTTTTGTTGGTAAAGAAAGAAGGGGGGGCTAATGAAGGCACAAAAGCGTGCTATTTATATATCGGAGTCCGCATTTGGGAGTAGCTGTGTTTTTAAAAGGCAGATTTTTAAAAAAGACTTTGCTTTTTCTCGATCAAAGGGGGGATATAAACAGACACCAATGCTATTTCAAGTAATAAATTCCATTTTACCGCTTTTTTTTTTAAGATGTATCATCACCTATGAGGCTTATATATTTTGTTTGTTGTATCTGGCGAATGTGGCTTTTTTTTGTATCTACGTGCCTTTTAAATTTACTAAATCTAACCTATTCACTCCAACACGATCTACAAAAACCATAATAGTCTAGATATTTCAAGATCAAGTATGTCTTTCAGTCTTTAATTAGTCTTAATAACAAGAGTAAAAAAAAAAAAAAAGAGTAGTTACATGCATCTGATCGTTAGTGTTGTTAAATATCCTTTTTTTTTGCTCAGACTTGTTTGAATGGCAGTGAATCGAGTAGCTTATTTTAATATTTTGGAGTTACTCAATTTATTTATACTTTCTTTTGTTTATTTGCAATAGCAAATTTACCTGAGATCATATTTCTCAATATCTATTTGGGTAAATTTATTTTTAATTTATATGAATAAATGATTTGCACTCTCTCAAAATAAACTTTTTTTTGGAGATTTTGAGTCTTATCTAAATCGAAACCGAGTCCTTTCCTTTTCTCACGGCTATTAGTAGACGCGTGAAAAAGTAGTATTGAATCTTGTTTATTTGATCTCGATAAATAAGGGACTGATAAATACCAAGGCTTTGTTGTTGATACTCCCTAATTTCCAAGACAACAGTGCCAAAAAAAAACCTGAACACCAAAAAAGGAAAAGTGACAATAGTGACCCTGGATTACCATAAAAGGTAATCATGACGAAGAAAAATTGAACCCTTTTTCTCAACTTGATGCGGTTCTATTGCAACAACAGGTATTCAAACTGATTCAATCAAAAAGCTCATCGTTTTTTTATGCGCAAACACATCCTTTGTAAAAAATAAATGTAAAAAAATATCACCACACTAATAAATGTATTAGCCTTTTTCTATTCCGTTGTGTGATATCAATCCGAGAAAAACTCCACGTTTTTCCCTGTCAAAGTTTTAAGAAACAAATGACAACAGTTTTTTCTTTTTTTTTAAAGTTTATTAAGAATAAATAGTATTAAATGTGAAACACAGTAAGGATATATGTATTATTGTTTTCGGGGTGAGATATATAAAGAAGTAGCTTCTGTCAAAACTTGCCCTTCCAAATTCTCAATGGAAGCCGACACATAAGCCTTGCGTTCTTCTACTTTGTCCACCTTGGCACGAGCAACAACCCATTGGTCTGAAGTGATGGGTCTTCTGTAGTCGACGTTGAGATTAGCTGTGAATCCCATCATATTTGGGAGTGCAGGAATCGCCACATAACCCAAAACATCGTCCAAAATAGTGGCTGCTAAACCGCCATGAATGATACCATCATGTCCGCAAATGTCTGTACCAAGATGAAGAATCGTTGTCAATTCGGAATATGTCTTGTTATAGAACATCAAGGGAGGTAATACGATCTTGCCAGCTCCTCTTAAAGTCTGAATATGATTTAATATAAACGTATAGGATACATGTATATATAACTTACTGTGCATGTCAATGAATGTGCCTTTTCAGATGGACTGGAGTGGCTGAATGCTTCATATTCAATCAGATCTTCACTTTCACGACATTGCTTGACAATGTCCAAGCTTTCTCGCTCCAATTCGGCAGTCTTTACAATTGTTTGGCTATCAGAAGTTTCTTGTAATGCAGGGCTCATTCTTCAATAATAACAGTAATGAAATAAATAAAAAGTAAAACAGAAACGAGAAAGGTGGAGGTTAGGGGTTTATATATGCGCTTTTTGATAACGATATGTCACTTTCGATTTCTAAGAATAACTTTGTATTGGTCATCATAAAATAAATTTGAATCGCCGTTATAGTTTTTCCGGCCAAGAAAATTAATGAAAAGGGCTTCACAAAAAATAAAACCCCCAACAGCTGTTTGAAGAACAGGGTGCTGTTCCTTTATCGGAATAAAAAATATTATAATATAATAAAATTAAAATATAAACTATATTCTTTGATTCCAGATCAGTTAATGCATTAATAAGCCTATCTTTAATTCTTGCTTTTAATTCATATCCTTACATAATATGAATTGTATCACAGGACTTCATTGCATAATTGAGCGCTAAGCGGTAACTAAAGAGTATATCATTTTAGGAAGAAAAACCACCTTATCATCGATAGACATTCTATTGGCGAGTATTGTCGTTCCTGAAAAAGAATATTATTATAAATCAGATATATACTATGGATACATACTATTCATATGGAATAGTAAAACTGGGTTCTCTGGATCGCCTCCAAATGGCCTTTCCATCAGTTTAATAAATTATTACTAGAAATTCCTTCCCGTTTTAAAATATGCTCAAGAGTTTGTTATATCAAATACCCTCCTTTAAACCCAAGTTTTTTTTTTCTCTTTGTTAGGTGATAGGCTACAGCATAAACCTATCTTTCCAGTAAAAGTGAGCAGGTTTAATAGTAGTGTAAACAGTGGAACTTCAGTCGATTGTTGAAAGTATTAACAATCCTTAAAATATCAACTATAAATATCAGGTACAATCGGACCCAAATTCCGGATACCCTTATTCTGGAAGCATCGCCATTTGGAAACGTTTTTTACTCGTTAAAAGTCATATGTCAGCTTAAATTTTCCAAATACTCTCACTTGTAAACCAGAAAATGTTTTGTTTTATAGCATTTCTCAAATATTTTTTTTCGTATTGCACCAGTGATATCCAAAGATTTTTATATTGCTCACAGTTGTTTATTCGAGCGTTTTTTTATTTTATTTTTTACTTTTTTTTATCCTGCATGTTGGAACATTTTGCAGTTTTTATGACCATCGAATTATATACAACCAAAGATTAATTAACTGATTAATCTGAATTTTTTCAACTCTACTAACAAAAAAATACCTAATTCTATGTTGACAATGAGAAATAGAGCTTTTGTTAGCTACCTGATGAATAAATACTTATATTTTTCTTGTTTGTAGATGTATTGCCCTTAATTATTACTATTGTGAGTTTCATTTCCTAAAACTCTCTTGTATAATTCTCTCAAGTTCAAATAATACCAAACTAGACATTAGAAGGGGGTTTTTTTTATTTTTTTTTATTTTGTTCTGAAATAGAGACGATAACATCAGCATCATAAGATAATGCATCACTAATTACTTTCTTCATTTTCTTCAAAACGCGATTGTACATCCAATCCTTAAATAATTTACGAGATACTAAAAAACTAACAATACTTGATTGAAAAATATAACAAATAAAATGGTATGACTTGTAAAGAAAGATGAGATAATGTACACTGAAGATGACAATAAAATAATAGTAGATACAATCATTTATAATACACTTCTTGATTTATTGTTGTAAATTATAGGGTATTTTTTCTTTATTATATAAAATACAGTTTCTAATTCTTGTATCATTTTTTTTAAAAAAAAAGATGAATTGATGACAAATAAAATTAAGGAAGGGGAGCAAAACCATCAACAGTACCTGTAGCAGTATTGACAATATCACCAATGATAGCTCCAGAGGAAGGACCAGTGTGATCACTTTGAGAGCCACCTAAACCAGAGCCACCGACAATATAAGAAATAGAGTGTGTTTATATAAGTATCTCTTCCATGAAAGTGCCTAACTCACGAAAAAAAGTAGAACCGCTTGATCTATTGAAAACATGCTTGATTATATTGTTAGAATATCAGATAATAATGACATGGTGATCGAACTGGTTCATGGAAGCCCTTTTTGTAAAAATGATGTATGAATAGCGAATCAATGCCATTGGTTGACATCATTTTATTTGAATGCAATTATTGATAGGCATGGCTCATTCATCTGTTTATGGTGAGATTTTAATGGCAGATATGAATGTATTGGTTAAAGTTTGTCAAAGTTTGTCAAAGTTTCCAATATTTCTCTCTGCGTTCTCAACTAAATTATGTGCTAAACTTTAATTTAAATCCGCATGAAATTTTGTTTCAGAACAAGTATAATGAAAAAATATGTGCTCCATTTTATCAAAGAAGAATAATAAATTTGAGCAAAACCTTTAGGAAAAAGGTTAATATATATGCGATGATAAATGCTGGTATGATACTCTTAAATCCGGTCTTGTTATGAACCTAGGCTTCAAGTACCAACACTTGAAGATGGAGCACCATTGCTGTTACCCTCAAGATTATAACCAGGAAAATGTAATACCATGATATACTACCACATACGGAAGCTATTATAGATATAATGAGCATGGTAAAGTGACCCCTCTCTCAAATAACCATCGTCATTCATAAAAGAACATACCGTATGTAATGCCTTGGTGATCCAAAATAGAACTTTCCTGGCCATCCACTTGAAACGAACCATTTTAACACACATATTGATACAGTGCTTATTAGGTGGTAATTTAACACTGAGACCGGCAAATTTAGTAGCTTCAAATATCTGGCCGTCAACATCCATATTTTCGACAGCCTTGTTCAGAAATAAATCCAAATGATCTGTTCGGTCCTTTAAAACTCTTTTTAACATTTATCATCCAGGATATGATTGAACTGAGACAACCACCGCAGTTGGAGAAAGTCACTTTGGCGCACAACTATTATTTTACTATCAAAGGTAAATCCATAGAAATGTTGAATATTTATTATAAATTCCTTTCAAAAAAATACAAATATTTTTTAAATGACAACTTACCATCTAAAATATGCCTCGATCGTTTTATAATTATGCTAAGATTTCCCTGAAAAATGCCTCAATCACAAAGCTTATTTGAATCCTCATTTAAAAATAGCGAATCAAAAAAGCTATTTTAATTTTTATACTTGATTGTCATTCGATATTCATACTATTTATAGTTCTTGTGAATGCAATTTTAAAAATCAGATCATCATTTCTGTGATCCATGATTTAAAAAAAAAGAAAAAACCTTGGCAAAGGCTAAAATAGTAATGTGATCTACCAATGTTTCTCTACAACTTTAAAGTAAAACGTCAATGTTAATTGATTAAATTTCCTTGAAGTTTCTGGAATCTGTTTTACCCAGGCGTTTTCTTAAAAATCTATAAAGTTTCATTTTTATTTATTTATTTATTTATTACATTAAATGTGATAGTTGTATTTGAACTGAAATAATGTAAAACTAATTAAGAAAAAGAAAAGAGAGAACATAATAAAAGAAAAACAAACGCAGATGGGGGTGTATAAAGTGTATGGGTAAATCATAAAAGAAATCCTCTAAGACTTTGCAAGCTTGCTGTTATTGAGGGCCAAGCGGGAAATATTACGTTCAGAACAATAGCCAATGGCGTCTTGGAGAGTAAACTATAGATTTATTAATGCCTCAAATTCCACCAGAATAAACCACAAAAAAAAACTTACCCATTCGCGTTCACGATCCAATGCAGGCCATGTTTCCATAAGTGTAGGATCCAACACCTCATACATCCAATGATGGGCAACAATCTTGCCCTTCTTATTGGCTTCAGTATAGGTACCAATGCGTCGGTTGACCTTGTTAATCTTGACACCGGCCTCATCATGAAGATGGCGAATGATGGCCTCCTCGTGGGTCTCTCCTTCAGCACACTGGCCCTTGGGAATACGATAGACATTTTCGAACTTGCGACTGGAGAGCATCAGAACTCGTTTGTTTTCAGTGTCAATCACAACAGCACCCACAACCTAATATTTTTATAAGAATTTCTATATTTATTATTCTTTGGTTTTGATACTTACCTGGCGAATAGATTTCTTCTCTTTCTTTTCAGATTCGGCAGCATCTTGGATGTTTTGTAACTTTGGTTCAGTGCTTTCGACAGTAGGCATGGTATGAGCGAGAACAGACATTTAAAAAAAAAGCTAGTTTGAGTAGTAAAGAAGTAGAAAGAAGAGAAAGATAATGTTTTGAAA
>VCJJ01000652.1:29130-43667 GCA_024139415.1 Backusella tarrabulga | reverse complement strand
TTTTTTTTTTTACCTAATTCCAACAGCTTTTCTAAATGCTGGTGTCGAAAAGACTGTGTACATCGTTAAATAAACAAGATTCAACACCAAGGGGGAGACTTACCTTTTCCCGCTTAAATTCATGTTTTCTCTGTTCAATAACCAATAGCAAGTCGTTCCGTTCCTGCCGCATTTTATCAAGCTCATCGTTTAAAGTGGAGAGTTGATCACAGAGGGCTTGGTTTTCATCGCGATGCTGATCTTGCTTTTTGGGGAAGTGTATTAGTGGGGTTATCTATGTCACCAATTCCCTCTAACCTTTTCTTTAAGTTTATTTATATTCTCTCGTTGTCGTGACACAATAGCATCGGTTGTAGTCGCCTGTCGTTGTATGAAATCCTCTATTAGATGTTTCTCACGACGTGATTGCATTAAATCCTCGTGTGTTTCCTTTAATGACACGAGTAGACTGGTGTTTTCTGCACGAAGTCTATGCACAAATGTCTGCCAATCCATCTATTGCTTCTATTTTAGACTCTAACTCTCTCTTTCATTGCTTATATTTACATTCTGTCGTTGAGTTGGCAACTAATAAAAAAGGAGGTTATTTCTAAAAAGCCTTTTTGTTTTTATAATAATACAAACTTCGTCATCTTCCAATAGACTTGTTGGTGGATTCAAAAACCTTTCTTTACACAATGACTCGTAATCTTCACTTATAAAAGACGATTGAGGCAACTCCTTTGAAGGCGATGTCTCCATTGATAAAAAAAACTATTTATTTTATCAAAAAAAAAAAAAAGAGAAGCAATTTTAAACATCGGCACGTGAAATGGACTTGGTTGCGAAAAAACCCGAATCTTCCCGGCCCGCAAAAAACCTTTTCTTTTCTTTTTTTTTATCTTATCTTTTTCCCCCTTTTTTTTCTTTCAAAAAACAAAAAATGTTTTCCACTAAAGCAAATACACTTTTACGCTCTACTGCTTCAAGTAAGATATGGGATAACAAGATGAAATATTGGATTTATTAATTATTTTAAAGTTGCCCGTCGTGCCTATGCCAACACCGGTGGCTATGAGTCCACCTACAAGAACTTGTTGATCAATGCTGATACAAAGGTGATCTGCCAGGGCTTTACCGGTAAACAGGTAAAAGAAAGAAGAAAGCTATCCTACTCTCTCTAAAGACTTGTACTTAGGGTACATTCCATTCTCAACAAGCTATTGAATACGGTACAAACATGGTCGGTGGTGTTTCCCCAAAGAAGGCTGGTCAAACTCATCTTGGTCTTCCTGTCTTTGGCACTATTCGTGAGGTAAGAGAGAGAGCGAGAGAGAGAATGTGATAACAAGGTAAACTTATATATATGTACAGGCTGCAGAGACCACCAAGGCCGATGCCAGTGTCATTTACGTCCCTCCTCCCGGCGCAGCCCAAGCTATCCTTGAGGCCATCGAAGCCGAGGTCCCCCTCGTCGTCGCCATCACCGAGGGTATCCCCCAGCACGACATGATCCGCGTCAAGCAAGCCCTCATGACCCAATCCAAGACCCGTCTTGTCGGTCCCAACTGTCCCGGTATGATTGCACCCAACCAATGTAAGATTGGTATCATGCCTGGTAGCATCCTCACACCAGGCAAAATTGGTATCGTCTCCCGCTCAGGTACCCTGACCTACGAGGCCGCACAACAGACCACCGATGTGGGTCTTGGACAGACCCTCTGTGTGGGTATTGGTGGTGACCCCTTGAACGGCACCAACTTTATTGATTGTCTCAAGGTATTTTTGGAGGATGACAAGACGGAGGGTATCATCATGATTGGTGAGATTGGTGGTACTGCTGAAGAGGAGGCCGCCGAGTTCTTGACACAGTATAACTTGTCGAGAGAGACACCCAAGCCTGTTGTTTCGTTCATTGCGGGTTTGACCGCACCTCCTGGTCGTAGAATGGGTAATGAATGTCGTAATATTGTGGGGGTATATATACTTATGGTATTTTTTCATTAGGACACGCTGGTGCCATCATCTCTGGTGGTAAGGGTGGTGCTCAGGATAAGATTAAAGCATTGGAACGTGCTGGTGTTGCGGTGACTCCTTCACCTGCTCAATTGGGTACCACTTTACTTCAGGTAAGTCTTGCTTCTTTATTGGCATCGACTTTTAAAAAAACTAAATATTATGAAATAGGCTATGAAGGAGGCTGGTTTAGCTTAATTGTGCGTGTGCGTGTTTTTGTTTATAAGCGATATAGATTTAATCTTTCTTTCTTTTTGTAATTCTTTGAATGCTTTTTAATAAAATTAAGCTTTGTTTTTGTTTTTCTTTTTAAAAAAAGTGTTAGGTTTATGCTTATGGAAAGTGAAGACAGCCGGTAGAGACATAGAACCAAGAAACTGGCTTTGGTGATATTGTAAGTGAACAGGGAGAACTTGACAAGTGGAATATACATTAGAAATGGTAGTAAAAGTAGACTTTTAGTCAAGTTTTTACCTGTAAAACCTTGAAATCTCTAGATACAGCGGGGCGACTATCTCGTAGACTCTGTTGTTCTTTAATTTTCCACCCACTTCGCTGTTTCAAATTCACAAAATCACCTTTCAAACAAACAATAAAATTTTTTCCAATCACTTGTTTTTTACTTGTGTCTTATAAATTTATTTTGTATTTTGTATATTTTGTTGTATTTCTCTCTTTATTACTTGACATGTATGATAATATGAACGAGCAAAAGACAACACTATGGTAAATACAAGTGAAGAAGTATGAAATAACAAAAGTACTAACATTGTGTCAAATGAAGGATGGGCGAACTCGAAAGTTGGATGGACGAACAGTACATTCAACAGCTCTGGTTTAATCTCAACAAAAAAGTACTCGTCAAAGTGATTCGAGATAAAAACACAGGGTAAATATAATGAAAATAGCAGAAGCGTGTGTATAGAAACATTAAATCAAGTGTGATTATGTAATAAAGTGCAAGTGCAGGTTATGCGTTTGTAGACTTTGGAAGCATTGCAGACGCCAGGCATGCAATGGATAGCTATAGTGGATTCATTATGCCGCACTCTTTAAAGCAGCTTAAGCTTAATTGGGCTTCTGGTGGTGGTCTCATTGATAAAAAGTAAAAAATATAGCTTGGATTTATTGAATGTGCTATTATTAACATCTTTCTGTTTAGAGAGGATAGACAGCCCGAATATTCTATTTTTGTAGGTGATTTGACAGCAGAAGTAACCGAGGCAGAGCTCATGGTAAACATGACATTCTTTTTTTTTTTTTATCTTTCCCTTCTATTGCTGACTTTTGTTCTAGTTTCTATTCCAGTCACGCTATCTGTCTTGTAAATCCGCCAAAATCATGACAGATCCCAGAACAGGCATGACACGAGGCTATGGATTTGTACGCTTCCTGGATCCCATCGACCAGCAACGGGCATTACATGAAATGCAAGGATTTTGCATCGGTGCACGCCCCATCCGCGTTTCCCTGGCAACGCCCAAGACCAAGTCGCCCTCGTTACCGCCCGTCACCCTGACAACAACGGTGTTTGTGGGCGGTCTTCTCTCCTCGGTGCGTGAGGATGAGTTGCGCCAGTATTTTCAACCCTTTGGCGAAATCGTGCATGTCAAGATTCCGCCCAATAAAGGCTGTGGATTTGTACAGTATTTGCATCGATCGGCTGCAGAGTTGGCCATCCAGCGAATGAATGGCTTTCAGATTGGCAATTCACGTATAAGATTGTCTTGGGGCCGCTCACAGAATACAAAGTCTCCATTATCGTCTCTTCCTATATCTCCTTCTTCTTCTACGTCCGTATTATCGCCATTATCAACTTGTTCCATTGATACAACACCAATGCAAAAGTGAGTGTATATATAAATATATAGATAGAAAATGTGATATACTTATATATACAATAGTTTAAACCTTATCAGACCAATATTACTACAGCAGCAGCAGCAGCAGCAGCAACAACAACAATTATCCAACGAGTACGACCTGGATACATTTTCCTTTGATTTTCCAAATGTCACTGACCATTTATTCAACGATTATCCATTGTCCATCGAAGGAAAGCAGCCAGATCCATCTCAAAGTTGGAAATTAAGACAAATCTATGCTCTTTAATTTATAATTCTATTGCATCCTTTACTATCTTTTTTTTTATATATGCTATTTCCCCCTTTTTGTTTTCAGTGCATTTCTTTATTCTCATTACTTAATCTATTTTGTTTCGCATCTCTTTATTTTCTATATTATTAAACTCAGTTACATCTACAATATATCAAAAATCGAACATCTTTTTTAGTCTGTGCAACTTGTTTTCGGTTGTATTATTAAAAGCAGTGTCCTGGTACAACTTGTAAGAGTGGGATAGACTGAATACTTGGTGATGTTTGCACTCCAAGTTATATCCTCATCTTGATAAAGACACAACCTGTGACCCATCTAAAATCTAAATCGGTGTTCAAAAATGATTTTTTTACAAAAAAAAAAAGCCTCTACGATGATTAATAATGTTTCTTTCCTTTTACACATAATGTCACAAACACTCATCAACGCCAACCCCACTGTTTACAATACAAAGAGTCTTGTCCGCAGAGAGACCCAAGACGAATACGACGATGATGTTGAGGATCCCATCGACGCCCAAGAGGTCTTTGATCTCATCCGCTCCATTTCGGATCCGGAGCACCCTCTCACCCTCGAACAGCTCAATGTCACCCAATTTGATCACATTGGCGTCGACAATGACACAAATACCGTCCTTATTGAATTCACCCCCACCATTCCTCATTGCTCCATGGCCACCCTGATTGGCCTATGCATTCGAGTGCGTCTATTACGCAGCTTGCCCGATCGCTTCAAGGTTGATATCAGAGTGCGTAAGGGAACACATCAATCGGAGGGTGCGGTAAACAAGCAGCTCAACGATAAGGAGAGAGTGGCCGCCGCATTGGAAAACAATCACTTGTTGGAGGTCGTCAATCAGTGCTTGGCAACTGCTAGTCTTCGGGGTACCGAAGTCCTTTCAAACTAAACTCTCCTGTTATATATTCTCTCTTTCTCTCTCTTTCTCTCTCTCTCTCTCTCTCTGTAGCGGCTTTTTAAATCTTTTAAACAAATAAAAAAACAAATGACTTGTGCTATAACAAACGTAGATATCATGTGCTTTTTTATGCTGTATACAAATGATGAAAGTTGAGGACAAGGACAATACGACTTGAGAATGCATTAGTCATCCAAAACAGGATTACATAAACCGGAGCATTTACGATTTTGATTCAAATCAAGCGAATAAGATACGATGTCCAAATAACAGTTGATAATTAGAAATAGAGGCACTCAATGATGATATTGAGCATAAAAGGTAGCTCAACTACATTGGTACAGCAAAGCAGGGTCTTTTTATACGAAAAAGAGATGGTGACTGCATTCTCCTAACCAGCTGATTTGATTCGATCTCATATTGACCTTTTTTTTCATTTCTTGAGTGGCCAATAAGCACAATACAATATACATTTACAAAAAGTCCGAATGAATGAATAGGATACCAAGAAAGAGAGAGCAGAACAAGTGTTTTGTGTTCCAGGGCTTGCGCCAATGATCATCTATAAATGATATCGCTAAGCAGTGCAATGTAAAAAAAGGAGGAGGCACACAGGTGCCCGCCAAGCCAAGAAAAAAATAGCAAGAGCTTTTTTTTATAGACTTTTTCGGAAAATCAATAAAAAAACCCCTTTCTCCCCCTTATCACACACAAACACAATAGAATGGATAACCCTTTTCAGTCGAATAATATTAGGATTTTAAGAGAGGCTTTTCCAAATGTTGAAGAGCGAGTTATTGACGATATCCTTTATTCTACTAACGGCGACATTAACGAAGCATTCGAATTACTTTTATCAATGAGTAGTGGCGACTCTAATGCACCAAGACCGACAGTTACTCCATTACAACAACGCCCACCACCACCTCCCCCTCCACCATCACAACGTCACATTCATCACTCGGTAGTTTTCATGTACCTCTTTTCAAGTA
Source organism: Backusella tarrabulga (assembly GCA_024139415.1). Classification (NCBI taxonomy): domain Eukaryota; kingdom Fungi; phylum Mucoromycota; class Mucoromycetes; order Mucorales; family Backusellaceae; genus Backusella; species Backusella tarrabulga. Next base: position 37,646 of record VCJJ01000652.1, on the reverse strand, counting down.
TATAAAACTGATCTTATAAGCTCATCTACATGTAGACTTCCATGCCCTTTCCAACTTATAACCCTCCACAGCAGCAACAGCAGCAGAGAATAACCCCTCCGGTAAACCACACACATAAAATGATGTGATGATAAAGTACTGATATGATATATAGAACCCTAAACCAATGACTGTGCGAGAAGAACTGGCCCAATGGCGCCAAGATCTGCGAGAGGAGAGCAGATTAAAGGCAAGCAGGGCCCTGAGCGCAAGAGCATCCACTTCTAGTTTATCATTATCAAGTAAGCAAGACAATGTATTTATATTTCATTGTTCTTATACACTATTTAGATTTACTGCATTCTAGAAACAAGTCATCGCCTCAAGGTAAAAATTTATAAATAGTTTTTTTTTTGTTTATATGTAAACATTTGTTATAGTTCAACAACGTGAAAGCCACAATCATTGTAAATTGAATACACACACAAGTGACACATGGACTAATTTTCTCTCTCTATCTCTTTTTAGCACCGCCTCGAGAAAGACACTCCATACAAAGGTAGGTCTGTCCCCCTTATTTTTAGAATAATCTCTAAAGCATCGCACTGCATTGATATAGACTCTCAGTTCCAGCATCTTCTTCATCCCACAATTCAATCTCCGACGCTTCATCCTATCGTAAGCATACACTAACGTCTACCTTCTCTCTCTTCCTAATAATTCTTATTAGATCGTTCTACCTTATATCCAAATATGAACCAACCCGGTTTTCCTCCTAGAAACCCACCAACGAACCGTAAGTTTTGAAACTAACAATGTGTCATTTCTTACTAAAGTATTTATTTATAGGTCAAACCAATCCATTCCTCCCTCCACCTCCTCCTCCAACAGAAATCCAATCATCTCGCTCTTCATCAAGGGTGGTCCCATTGCCGCCACTTCCGCCAAGGAGAGAAGAAGGTAAGATAGAGAGAGTTGTGATGATTTTAAAGAATTTAATAATCTTTAGTAGAGCCACATTCGTTTAATCCGTTTGAGGAAGAGAATGATATTCCTCCACCTGCATACAGCGAGATACAAAGAGATACCGTTATACAAGTACAAGGACATAATGGCTGATTGTAGTTTATATTGAATAAAGAGATACGGTTTATTGTTTTGAAATGTAAAGAAGAATGGGGAATGAAGTCTCTTTGTATATAATCTTTTATTGGTCTGTTCTCATGGGATAAACCATAGGAAGCCTTGTTCCATCGATATTATACAAAAATTAAGTATCAACCAAAACAAACTTACAGAAAAATAATCCAAGTAAACATTGCTGTCCGGCATGATCAAGACAGAAAATCTCTTTACTTGATTCTGATACTTTACTGTGAATCTTATTATAGAAATAATGGTAATGGACATAGTACAATGAAATATATGATTGATACCCATTATGTTTTTAAAGAAAGAAATAGAGAAGATGTTAGTTATCCGTTCAAGGATACAAACCCACGTTGTATAAACTTTTGTTTATTTGTTGCTCATGACTCAAAAATTCAAACCTGAACACACCAAGATGAGTATCATTTTATTACTCAAGAACTAAACTTATTGATTAGACTGTTGCTAGTGACTCATATTGTTGATTATGATCAACTAATATTCTAGCTTATCAATAATATAAAGTGTTTGGTTAATAAGTAAATAGCTCAATTATGGCCAAATGTATATCCTCTATTAGATTGTATGTTATTGATCTGTTAAAAATGGTAAATTGTTGATAGCAAGGAACATAACGTAATAAAAAGGAGAATGGTGCTCCCCGACTTATTTGATTGTTCATTTAATTTAACAAGATTATAATTCACCATTCATTGTTATATTGCAGGATCAATAAAAGAAAAAAAAAAAAGGGGGGGGGTTCATTTTCTTTCTTCTTTTTCAATCGAAAATAGAAAGCAAGTATACTTGTTTATTTCTTGTCGGATTGGCATCGACTATTTCAAAATATAGTAAGCTTCTATGAATGTATTAAGCATTGTGCTTATAGTACAGAAGTTTATTTTGTTCACTTCTCATCAGACTTTTTGCCATAGGTTCATTGTCAAGTCTGCTAAATAACATCAAGTTTCTTTGTTAAATACAAACGTTGATCACACAATCAGCTATCGATTGAAATTTATTTACGACACTTTGAATGAATGAACGATTTAATAGCTGTACAAAGAAATACATCATCTGAGTTGCTTCTTTTTGTCTTTGATATTGCTACAATATAAAAGGAGCCATACTCCTTTTTTTATTTATTTACTTCTCTCTCTCTCTCTCTCTCTCTCTCTTTTTCATCACTTCTATCCATTTTATATTCCAAGACAAAACTTTTTTTATATATCTCTCTAGGTTGCCAGCTTACAGGCTTTCCTTTTTCTACGAAGAAAGCATCGGTTTTATTCCATGGGGTTTCTCTCTTTTTACCCCAAAATACAAGGGTCGAGGAGAAGAAAAAAGTGATACAGTGCGGGGCTGATTTCGAAAACTACGAAGAGGTACTCCGGAGTGAGCGAATGGGGTACGCTTTTTTTGGCCGAGCCAGGAAACACATGGGACCAATTAAGCAATGAGGAGAGGTCTGATATCCTCCAAAATTTTAAGCACGTTGTCCGAGACATCCAGCCAACAGTCATTGTAGCTACAAAAACCAAAGTGAATGCAGCTAATGCCAGATTCAGCAAGCTTCTTGAAAAAACTGATTTACTTTGCTCTTTTTCTTTTATCTTCACTTTATTATGATGTAACTACATGTATAAAATAAATAATATTGAACCATTCCACAAACGCTGATGAATAATGCTATGACAGCAATTGAAATTGTTACGGATGAGCTTGATTAAATACGATTACTATTAATATTATAGATGCAAGTTAGTTATTTTAAAAGAATTGGTATTATTAGTTAAAAATTGAAAGAAAACCTTTTTTTTTATAGCGAGCTCGCTCAACTTGCCTGAAATGCAGCTTTTTCTGCTCGAGCAGCACCAATTCCTTACATTCTAATTATAATGTAGTTTTCTTGTTGAAAGATCATGTTATCAAGGATCATTTGTCCTTGTTGTCGTATTTATCGCTGATTTTACTGCTCCTGGTCAAATGCTTCATATAATAATAATAAATAAAAAAAATAATAATGCAAGAACAATGCTGAGAGAAAAAGAAATATTCGGTGACGAATAAAATAGCTGATGAATTTGTATTCAGAGAAGGTTCTCCGACTTTTAAAAGATAGTGTATTTTCTCTGCTACGAGTGCTGTAATAACAATGATCTGGTAATCGGCATAATAAATCCATTTTCACAAATGCCTTTATTATATGGTCCTTATCAAACACGCTAGCATCCTGATTGCTTTACAAGCTACAGTAGACAGCAGGTTTTAGAGCTATAGTGGTCCCCCGCTTTTCAATTAAAAAAGGTCAATCCAAAATGTTAAATATCTTTTTTTTTTTGATCGATAGCTCGATATAGTTATCCTGTGGAAATCATCAAGCAAAGAAACAAATACTCAAATAAAATGTTCATCAAAAAATGAGAATACCCTAAAAACGGGGTTTTTTGTACCCAGAATTAGTTTAAAGGGAAGTTTGACAGTCATTATTCCTGGGAAGGGCATATTTGCTTAGTTGCGGTTCCTTTTTTTTAAAAAAGCGGGACCAGTTATAAATTAAAGTATACCCGCCAAATAAATAAATAAAAAAATAGGTTTTTAGTGTACTTTGGATTAGAGTTCTGTATTGAACACACTTAATTAAGTCACACGATTGCATCTATATCTATGACATTGCCAAAAGTTTATAAAAGAATGCAGTCGAGTGATGCTTTTATTACTTTAGAATAAGAGCCATTATATATATTCTCGCAATGAGTTTATAAAAGTTTGTGTAATAAAGAAAAAAAAAGCTTGAATTGGTAAAGTACCATGTAAATATGAGTAAATTATGGATCATTTTGGATTTCAAGTTGTATGAGAGGAACTCCGTACAACGAACCAAATAAAAAAGCAAATATTCTGCCAGGGGAGCGAGGGTTCTTATTTTTTTTTTTTCATTTCGTTTAGATTTCTATATTTTTTTTAGTCTTGACGTACAAACTAATCAATTCGTTGCTGTCAAAAACACACACACCAATCGGTTGCTTTTAAATGACGTACACAGATCATCGCAGACCAAAAAGTTAGTGCACACTCGGTGTTAAAATGAGGGGGAGAGTCGCGTTTTTTTAATCGCCACTTTTATTTTTGTTCTTGAAAGCTAACTTGATTTAGCAAATGTGGGGAACACTGGTGTTAGGTAAGCAAAACGTAAATAAATGGCTTGTAGATCACGTACCGTTCTGTCCTTAACACGAAAAGGACATCCATGTATTTTTAGGATATATAGATTAGATTGACGTGTCACTGGTCAACATAACACATTTGGCCATATATTATTTATTAATAAAATGCTAAGTATATAATTAAATGTCATAATCTAATTCTGTTAGTCATTGCGTGGCTCATGTTCGATTCGAGTCGCGGTTTTATTCTTGAATTCTGCAAGAATAAATAAAACAAAAAGAGAACGGAAAAATTGCCATTTTTGGGGTGAGAAATTTACTTTGTAGAGATAAATCTCCCCCCCCACATTTTTTCGCCAACTCTGGGTCGGTGCTTCCCGTTCTTTCCCAGCCTCTAAGAGCCTATTACATGATCATCTACTCGATTTATTTTCCCATCTGGTGTTTTTTTCCTAAAATAAGGAAAACCTTTTTTTTTGGTATATATATCTGCTGGATCTGTGGTTTTTTTAACTTCTCTTTCTTTACCCTATACTTAACACATCGCGAACCTGTACTTTACTATTATTACTTTTTCTTATTTTAATCATGTGCTCTAATAATTCCAACCCTTTGAAACCCAATAACTCTACACCATTAAAAAAGAAATTGACAAAGTCAACTCACGTTCCTACAGCATGCGTAAGTTCACACAATCACAGATGTATATATAAAAGTACCCATCTAACAGTTTTATTTATATTAGCTTAACTGTAAAAAAGCCCATTTAGCATGCGACTGTAGGTTAAAGTAATACATCTTATCTACGAAAAGAGGTGTACTAACATTGTAATACACATAGTGTCAAGACCATGTAAACGATGTGTTTCTCTAGACAAATCAAGCACATGCATAGACATCAAGCACAAAAAGAGAGGACGACCAAAATTAAGCGAGAAGCGCTGGTTTTCGGGCGTTAGCGAAAACAACGTATTGGCATCACCATCGCAATTGACCGAGATAAACGCAGCCCCTATTAGACAACAATCACCATCTTCACCATTGAACACTTTACTAACTAGCAGCGGCAACAGCAGCTACTCACGCTCTTCGATCTCCTCATCATCGCCATCACCACCCCCTTCGTTTACTCAACTCTTACCTATGACAGCACCTTTGCTACCCACCTCGTCATTTGAAATCACCCAGAAGCAAAACAATAGAAAAAACGACTTTTATCCTACAAAGATGCTAACCGTAAGTTATTTCATTTTTAATTTCATAAATTATACGTTTAGTAATAACAATTAATTTACTTTAGATGTTTTTAACGATGGATCTATGCTGTGCTCGACTTTCTGACGAGTCAGTCGATATACTTGGTCGTCGACCCGACACCATTGGACACTGTTCCTTATACGAACTGATCCAATCCGATTCTATAAACACACTCTCTCGTATCCACAGACTCTTGCTAGACAATTGTCATTCGGCCATTCAACAAAAACATCCTATTTCCTTTAGTACAACCGCAAAGTCGGACTTATTCCAAAAGACGTCGCCTTTACAATTGTTCTCTATAGCCAATGGTTCACAGACATTTAAAGAGAAGCTAAATTTTAATAAGAAGGAAGGAAGTGTTGCACTAGAATGTAAATTTTACTTGGGTGGTGCGTTTGGAGCTGATCTCTCCGCACCTTCTACCCTGGAAAATGTATATATTGTTTGCATCGGATCCGAATTACCGTCTGCTCAGCCTCCTTCGTCATTATCAGATTTCATTACTCCCACCATCGTTGATTCAAGTATGACACCAGATATACTGTCATTTGTTTCCTCTTCAGCAGTAGATTCTTTATTGGCTCATGATCAAGTAGAGACCAACTTATACCCCCTTTCGAACTCACCAGATTTCTTGACCACGGTAAGACTTCCCAAAAAAAAACAGATCAAAAAAAAAGAAAAAAAAAAAACTAACTTTTTTTTTCTCTTGTGTCCAAATTAGTATAATTCTCCGAATGGCTTACACGAAAAAGACGCCATGGATCTTGTAAATCGTTTATATTGTTCAGTAGTAACTCCAACTCCCAACAGTGACACATCTTTTAGTACAAAAGTTAATGGACCACAAGGATATGCCTACTCTAGCCCTATGAGTGATACTTACAGTGATGACTCGATTGCTGACAACAATAATACCATTCTTAACGAAAACAGTTTAATTATGCTGTCAAAGACACCTCCTCGTATCAAACTTGGCCCAGCATCTGATAACCTATGGTAAAAATAATATATATAAAAATCTCCCTTCTCCCCTTCCCCCTTTCTCCTATGTATATGTCTCACTCCACTCTTTATTTATTTATATATATATATTGTGTATTATAATCTACATCTATTTTCTTTTTTCTCTTTTCTCTATAAAACCCGCTATAATATCTATATATCCGATTAAAACTTTATCCATTTAAACTCCGTCAATAATAATAATAAAGACCATGTGGGGAATATATCTATTAAAAAATACTATGTATTTATTTATTTTTTTGCTATTATATACATATTGTGCTCTTCTTTTTGACAGAACGGCATGAAAATCTTACAATAGATCTCCCATATAACTGAACAAGATTTTACCATTTTCCCTTCATTCTTCTAACTTTTGTGAAACTCCTTCTCGTGGTCGTAGGATACAAGGTTAAATAGTCCGTTTTTTTTTTGCTCAACCATTTTCAAGGAACACGCACTAAAAAAAATAAAGTTTGTGCTTCATAACCGTTATATTCACTAAAGAAAATTTTAATGAATGAAATGATATAAATTATATTATAATATGATGGGATACAAGGTGTTCTTTATCCTTCATAGAACAATTTAAATGCGCACATACAGCACAATTGATATTACATATACTTTTGCTCAATGTACAAAGGTAAATACCCGGAAAATATATTTGCTTCTTCTGTATTCTTTTTCTGTTTCTTGAGCACAAATGCTGTGCCTGAACTCTAAACAAAACCTTAAATGATGTAACCCTCTGTTTTTTTTTGCTCGTTTTAATGGCATTTTCTTGCATTTTTTTTATGAAAAACTCTATTCTATTTATGGATACAAATTCATTTGATTTTAGATATTGTGATAAATGTTTCATTTTATTTAATTCAATACTAGTAATACTGCTCTTATACAGCTCAATAAGAGTTATACTTTCATTTGATCGGAATAATAACAAAAAAAGATAAGACGTTCTCGGGTAATATAGTCTTTTTTTTTTAATAAAACCAATAAAAAGGTATTCTATCATTACGGACTTTTCTATATATATAAAATAAAACGAAGCAGATGTGAAAAACAAAAGAAAAAAAAAAGAACCTTCGAATGGTGTAAAAAAGACCCTGCCTTATTTTTGGCTCAATATTTATCTTTTTTTTTTTAATTTTTAATTTTTAATAGTGTATTAGTAATAAAGTATTGCATGAATTTACCACATAAAAATTAAATTATTTTGCTTGACATTCTTCTTTTTTATGATAATATCTTGCCCATTGTTTATAACATGAGATAAGTGGTTATCGTTTTATAAATCTAGTGTATCCATATGGGATTCTAGGTCTTGCCTTTTTCTTAACTTTACCCATTGCATACAATATATATAAATCAATCCAAAATCTGGTGTATCCTTTTGGTGTATCCAGGTTAAATTCTAGGCCGTGGGGGAGGGGATTACTAGGCTTCAGCCATTGTATAAAATGTAAAGTAAATGAGAAATAGACCAATTCATATAATCTGGTGTATCCATCACAGTGTATCCTTACAAAATTCTAGGCTATGTTTATTTTTTTCTCAAACTTTCTGAGAATTTTGTCTTAAGTTACATCAATACGAGCTTGGGTTACCACATTACTGCATGTCGTTTTCACTATGAGCAAATTTTAAACTTTGTATTTTCGATAGAAATAACACCTTTATGAACCAAATGAGATCAAATTAAGCTACATAATGATACGAATATATCGTATGGAATTGGCTTTAATAAGACGAGCATATATATAGAAGCAGTTGCTATTTTTTCTTTTTATTATCTTTTTAAAAAACAAACAAACTCTAAAATTAGAAACTCAAAAGACTGCAGTGAATATGTAAAAATTGATTAAAGTACTGGACCCTTTTTAATGTATCTCTATCAAACAAAAGCTTCTTACTCATTTTTTCATTCATTAAAATGAAAATAATGTTAGACGC
>VCJJ01000065.1:8677-37378 GCA_024139415.1 Backusella tarrabulga | reverse complement strand
GGGATTACATACGCGTTAATGACTCTTGTAGATTTAAGGAGGGAGAAAAAAGTGTACCTGTCGCTTGGTCTCCCAATGTTTTCTCTCTTTCTTTTTTATGCTAGATCTGAAAATGACTGGAACTCAAGCGTACCGAGGAAATAGATTCTGAGATCGTACACTGAGTTTATTGGAATGATCCGACAATGTGGATGAAACAGTCAGAACGCTGTCCTTGACACAAAATCTCATCACTTGTCCAGTTATATTAAGGTATTGGTATTTGAAACACTGAGTACTGCACCAATGTTATTAAGACTTTTAAGCCTACTTTATGTTGATGTGTTGCCTGTTTCATTTTCACTACCATGTTGTGCACGTGTCCACGAGCACGTTAAAAAGAGGACTACTAACATTTTATTTTCTGAATCTTGTTCCCCATTTTATTTCATCAAGGCATGTTAATGTACGCGTCTTTAACTTTAAAGAATTGGTTTGTATATCATAATCACGTATGAGGGTAATAAACATGATTTATTTCAATTGAATATATTCCAAAGCAAAGCATTGTATATCAGTACATATTACTTTCAATGATACAAACAAATAAGTATATTTTCATTTATCTGAAAAGAGATAATTTGTTTTGGATGTCAAAAGTACGACTCATTTCTTAGCAAAAAATGAAAAGAGCAATGATAACTACTTATGCATAAAGCACCAGTTTCAAAAGAAAGAAAACAAAACTTGTTCTACAGCTGAATTAAATAAGCAGCCTATCAAATAGTGACTCCTTCAACCAAAAGTACTATCAATCATTTAATACTGTATGATCATATCACAATTAGTTTTTTCAGCTATTCACTCTTATAGTTAGAGCTTTGAAAAAAATGGATTTGGTTTGCTAATTCTCTACAACCCTATCAGTAGTACTTGAAACAAAGGACATTAAATTTAGGTAAAAAAAAATGGAGTATGGTTAATTTGATTGTGTCTAAAGTGGCGGTTCTCATTACCCCTTTTGAATTCACTGAGTTAATATATTATTAAAGAGATAAATATGACCATCCGAAAAATATTATTTTTATTCTTCATGGAGTCTCCTCTCAAGGTACTCATCTTTATTTTCAACACGGACAAATCTGTGCATTTTTTTACCAATCAGAGTTATACTTATTGTCTGTATTATAATACAATGTCCTAAAGAATTTTCTTCCTAGAGCCTCGTTTACCTCAATTTCTTCATCAACTAAAGTAAGTCTAGTAATTTGTTTTGTGGTGTTGACAGTTGTCTTTTCAGATTCAAATTTAGAGGATAATGAAGTTGCTGATCTTATTAGAATCATATCATTTGTATGTAATTGCACGCCTATTTATCCCCTTGTTTTCTTTACTTGGCTAGATCGCTCCAGCTCTTCTATTTCTCTAGAATATACTTGTTATCCAAGAGGAGATTCTCGTTTTTTTTTTGTTTGTTTTTATTTTTTGATCTTCTGATTTAAAACCTAATACTATTTTGACAATCTATAATGACTGTTGTTACACTACTAAAAAACCTAATGAACTTGTTTATTTTAGATTTTCCCCTTGTGAGCACATAGAGTGGCTTTATGTGCAGGATTATTCATAAGTCTTTTTTCTCCTTTAGAGTTTACTAAAATTATGTGCTTAGATAAACTGAGAATAAATTCCATAACTATAAATATTAAGAAAGATATATCTATATATATAAAACCTTCTTATAATCAATGTAAATATATATTCTTCTTTTTTTTTGGTTTAAAACAAAATAAGGGATCGACATGGAGATAAAGCCTATAGTACATGATAAAAAACAAAATGATAACAGATAGATTCGTTTGGAATCGGACATCAAATAATTCATACTTATTTCAGAACAATTGGCATGCTGTTGCTTATCCAAATCTTGAGTTTAACGTCTTCATGTAGTAGGTTGCTTTGAAAAAAACTCGCAATCAATCATGCGTGATCGCCAGAGCGATTCTTATTTCTGCATAAAACTATTTCAAACACAGGTCTGGGATATCTGTTACAGAAACGATCTACACTTTCCAGATACATTTATAGCGTGATAAATTAAAAAAACGAGCTTATGAGCATATAATTTGTCATTTTCAAACAGGATATAGCAAGATTCAAAAAAGATATACATTAATTGAAAACGCTGCTATTAAAAAACGACACCAATGCTGTTCTTTATTTTATATCATTTATCATATATATATCTACAAACTACATCCCTGATGTATAATATTTTTTTATTGGCAATTAACATAACAAAATAAATATAATTGGTTCATTACTTGAATAAAAAAATGATAAAGAAAACAGTGGTAGTTATATTGGTTACTATTTTGTTTGTTTACCCATAAAAACAGGGGAAAATAATAAAAAGTAGGATGAGATACATGCTGGATTTCGTAGTTGCAAAAGTTGACTTTTATAAGTTCCTGCATTTCCCCTTTTTCTTCTTAGAATACGTAATATACTTCCAACAATTGAATAAGAAAATACCGCCTCAATTTACGTTTTGAGTTAAAACCACATCAATTATTGAATTGAGCACTTTTCTATATGTATTGAGGTCATAGGGAGTTCAATGTAACTACTTGTATATAGTTCTTGTGGAATCATTGGTGTGTATATATCCCATGCACCACTTGTGTTTTAAGCAGATCAATGATTCCCCTTGCATGATTTGGATAGAAGGCGGTGTTTTCTTCCAAAAGCAATGCCTTTCTATCTAATTTTGTTTTAGGGCGACAAAAGAGGGAGATCTAAGTTGATATGTGCATATATATAAAAAAAAATGAGTGTAATAAAAAAAAATCCCTCTCTTTTTCTAAAATATTTAAAAATTTATAAATAGAGAATAGAAAACATTTGATTTTTATTTCTATTACTTTTATTTAAAAACAAGAAACTATTTATAAAATAGCAAAAAATGAAAACTGCTGTTATCTCACTCTTCCTTGCATTATCCTTGGTAACACTTTCCGACGCAAAAAGACCACCAATCTCTGGTAGAGTCCGTGACTTTACCATTAACAATGCTATCGACAAACGTAGTACTTTTTCAGGATACACTGACGATGTCACCTATGAAAACATAATTAGAAAGAGCTCTAGCATCCAAAAAAGAAAAGAAACCGAGGGAGATGATGGAAAAGGCGAAAAAAAAGGCGAAAAGGGCAAAAGCCAAGGAAAAGACGGCAAGGGCAAAACTAAGGGTGGTAAAGGTAAACAATCAGCTGCTGGAGGTGTTCTCCCAGCTCTTCCAGCAGTTCCTGAACTTGGTAAAGGTCTTCCTGCTCTTGGAACAGACGGACTTCCATTTGTTGGTAAAGGTGGACTTGAAGGCATATCTAATCTTAAAGGTCTTCCTTTAGCTGGAGATCTTCCTTTAGCTGGAGATCTTCCTTTAGCTGGAGATCTTCCTTTAGCTGGAGATATTACTGCTATTGGTAAAGGAGGACTTCCTAAACTTCCTGTTGCTGGTGATGTCGGAAAATCCGTTATTTAAAAAAGTAATTTCAAAGTAGCAAATGCTTCACATTTTGTTGGTCAGACTGGTGTAGTTATTGTGTTTAGTAATTTTTCAAATTAATTTTATACGAGTATAGGTCCACATAGATATTTTGATATATATTTTCCCTTTATACCATTATTTACTTACTATTATTATACTATTACAATAAAATTTTCCAGAGTACTCAGCTGTATATTTTAAGATTTCAATAACTTTAAATGACTGTTTGCGTTATTTTTTTTACTTGTCATACGTAAAATTTAAACATAGTTGCATTCAAAGCTCACCTTGATGAAAACCCCTTTTTATTATATGGGTCTCTTTTCGTCAGTCCAACCAACGATATAAATTACATACAAAGGCACTCTGTTTTACATATTCATACACGCTGTGGTACATTATCTATGTCGGTTTTCTTTATAAGTCAAGTTTATCCTTTTAAAAGGATGGTTAGTCTAATCCAGATATTATTTTATTAATGCAATTGTATATACATATATTAAATATACTTAAAGTACCTTTACAATCTATTTTATATATAAAATTCATTATTTTAAATAGTAGTTTGTTTCAACCTGATCTTTAACATAGACAGACTGACCAAGGGCTTTTTAATAGCCCAACGCTCTCTGTTTCCGTTTTAATTGTAATATATAAATTTTAATTTTACTTACTGAGTTGATTAAAACATAATAATAAAAAAGCATAGTTCTACATACACAATTTATATCTGCTATTCATGCTCGTCTTGTGCTCTTGGTTTAATTTGCTTTCATTGTCTTTCTTCGTTTTATTATTCTTGGCTTTTAAGGTCATAAAAAGCTAAGAGAATCAGTCTTTCCTTTTAGGTGCTAGAAGTGCTTTTTTTGTATTTTTACTGATACAAAGAGAAGTTTATATAGAAATGAACATCTATCTGTGGCCATTTATCTTGTTATAACCTAGCGTTTCTAAAGAAAGAAAAAGTGTAAATTTTTACCCATTGGCTTAATATTTTGTTTTGCGTACCTTTTGCGACCACTGTTATCTCGGATGCTTATATTAAATGTAGCCATTATCAAATTATGAATATTAAAACTTAATATCATTTTGAACTGTAGAATCATCTCGAAGAGCAGAGCGGTTTAAATTTATATTTTCGAAAGGATGGACCTGTCATGTGAACCCTATTTTTTTGTACAAAAAAGCCTTTTTTATTTTATTTTTTTCCAATACGATTCGTGGAAGATCAATCACAAACAAAAGAAAATAGTATTAAATTTAGTCTAAATAAGGCAAAAAAAACACTGGGACCAAATAACAAAAAGTAGTAAAAGTGTCATTACAATGGAATTCAATTCTCCTTAGCATATAATTAATAGCGATGAAGAACAAAGGAAATGTCCGATAAAAGGTAAATAAACTCCTTATATTTTATTATCTTGCTTTTACCCCCTCGAATGGAAACAACGAAATAGTTTTCTTTATCGTTTACATAACAGTGACTAGGCGTGTGTCTATTTTTTTTTTTTGAAAGTGGGAATTAGGTATCTCGTGGGAAGCAATGGTATCCCAATGAAGTGTATCTGTTTTTTTAATTATTTTTTATTCTCATTACTCCATGGCTATGCGCTCCCCTAAAATAAATAAATAAATACTTCATAATTGCATTGTTCTTATATAATGTTATAATAAATAAATAAATATAAAGAAAACAGACAATAAAATTCAAAAGAGAATTATCATCATCATGATTTCATTCGGGAACTGTACTTTAGAAGAACCAAGGTCTTTAAAATGTGTAAGCTGTAACAGAACTCTTATAGCAAAAATATGGATCAGGTGCATGAGCCACAGTACAAATAGAAACATACTCACACAAGGGTATTTTATTGTGCTTTTCGATTATGAAATGTGCGCACTTCATTTGATCTCATGCTATAAAAAGTGCCATTTATTATAAACAGGTGATGTTTCATCAAAGCGAAGCTATCAAAAAAGAATGGTTTTTTACAATGTTGCACACAAAACCAACAAAAACCACAAGTGATAAAAGTGGAAATAAAGGAGGTCTTGAACTTTTTAGCCGAATGAGATGCATGCATCAGTTGTAATATATAAATAAGATAGGGGTTCTTGATTTTCTTCCTCTTTTTCTTTTTCTTTTTCTTTTCTTTTCCTTACATTACATATTCTTTTTCTTTTCTTTGTATTTATTACTATATTATACTTATTATGAAAAGATTTTCATTTTCAAGCGGGGAAAAACTACCACAATATGAGGCTAAGCAAAAAAGACTTCCTTTACATCGATCTATTACAACAGATAGTGGTATAGATATACCATCTCCTATAACTCGTTTTGTATGTAAACTATTAGGTAACCATTATATATTTACTTTGGTTGTTTTCTTAAGCATATTTACCTTTTTTATATCATTTTTATTACCTGTCTTTTTCTGCTTTTCTATATATATATATATATGTATATATGTGTGTGTGTCTGTGTTTCTGTGATTTGTATCTACATATGATAATGATTATATATGCATGAAACGTTGAATCAATGATAAATTATATATATTATATATATTATGTTAAAAAGGCTTACCTGGACCTATACCAGCACGTTCATGGCATAAGTCTCGATCAACAACATCAATAACTAAAAGTTCAGTAATGTCATTTTACCCAGTAATTACAAGTTCTAATTCGACACCAATGACATCAGCAACCACCACACCAACCGAAGAAAAAAGTAATTTATCCTCAAGTAACAGTTCAAGTAGCGGTAGTGAACCAGAAGAAATTGATGATGCAAGTTCCATTCTTTCAAGCTTATCAAGTAAATGCACAATCAACTCCACCTGCTCTGCAGCCTCAATTTCTGCAGCAGTCGATGCACTTATATCAGCTAGTTTACTTCCCACTAAGCCACGGCGAATTAAGTTTAGTGACTTTCAGATGTCACCTTGTATAAAGCTTGAGAATCGCAAACAAGATACGGCGCCTGTCATGACCCAAGATATTGCAGAGCTGGTAAAACTCACACTATAAATACGGATCTAAATAACTTTGAAGCTAATATGCAGAACAGATACGCCCATATATCCCAGGGAGGCATCGAATAGCTTCTAAATGGACATTATTATACAGTATAGATCAACATGGTGTAAGCTTAAACACGCTTTATTCGTCAATGGCGAACCACCATGGGCCTTGTATTATGATCATCAAGGGTACTGAAAACCAAGCAAGTATAAATTTAATGAATATCTAGCCTTCTTTTACTAACTCCACTTCTATTTTATACAGATATTTGGCTCATACCAGAGTGACGCCTTTTCATGTCAATCTACTTATTATGGCACAGGCGAATGGTGAATATCAAAATTATTACAGTTGTTTTGTTTATCTTTTTATTAATTAAATAATTATAGTTTTTTATGGAAACTCTCACAGGTGGAGCATACGAATCACCCAGTGCCTAAAATCAAAGTCTTCCCATGGACAGGCAAGAATGATTATATGGTTTTGTCAGACTCGGATGAGATCGCTATTGGTGGAGGGTAAACTATTGTACTTTCTTTTTTTTCCCACTTTACAGATTTACTCAATCATGTTAATTAGAGATGGAGAGTTTGGATTATGGCTACATTCTGATTTAGAGCATGGTTATAGCCATCCATGTGCCACTTTTGATAATGACTATTTAACAAATCATGCAGAGTTTCAATGTTTGGGCATGGAAGTTTGGGGCTTTTGCATTTAAGACACACAAAAAAGATTGCATATGGTTTTTTTATTTACTATTTATTCAAAACGCACACTTGACAATGCCATTGGGCCCTGATGTATATATTTCATTGAACACTTGTACCTGTGTTACCCCAAAAGCTTTCAACTACATTATATTATATTATCACCAAAAATAAATTCTGCTCTTTTTTTTATTATTTCACTTACCGGAATACGATTGAAACTGGGTGCTAGGAACCTATTTCTTGGCTGAATATCAAAGTTTTGGCGTAGTTTGTACGTGTTTGCATCCCAAATCTATTATTCTAATTAGCTTCTATTTTTAAGATATATTTATAATTAAAGCTATTTACTTTGAGTTCACCATCAATAGAGCCTGTGATTAAAGCATTATTTTCTGTATCAATTGCAATGGATCGGATACGTGATTGGTGTGCTATAAAGTTATGCATGGTTGTGCGTTGTCTGATATCAGATACAACTTTATAAATGTATATCATTATGGTTTAGTTATAACTTAAATAAAGCCATTTGCTTTTTTTTTAACAACACAAATCAACTTACCGATTTCACCCTTTTTACCACCAGAAAACAATAATTGGCTATTGGGATCATAAGTAATGGCGTATGCTCCTGATTCATGTCCAGGTAATGCTGCATAAATAGCAAATAATTAATATAAACTTTTATAATATTTTTTCTTCTCGATCTTCTTTTTTATATATTTACAACAAATCAATGCTTTAGACGGCGGCAGTAATGCATCCCATAAGCAAACATGATCACGTCTACAAACAAATATGGAAGCAAAGAATAATTAATCAATCATATAAGCATGTGCTGATTTTTACCTACTTTCTACTCATAGCTAATGAAGTACCAGCTGTAGCAATCAAACTACTTGAATTCAAAAATGTGAAATCTCTGGTTGCTTTTGAGTGACATTGGACGGTCTATTAAATATTTATATTAATTAGAGTAAAATATCGTTATCTGCATTTACTTACATAGTATGGCTTATTAGAGTGAACATGAGAATCAAATCTCCAAAGACATAATGAGCCTGTAGTATCGCCTGCGCCAAACTTTTGACCAAAGTGATCAAAATGGATTCTATTTATTTTATTAACCCATGGTTGCCTTTTTATTTTTTATTTTTTATTTTTTATTTTTTTAAAGGAAAACATACCTGGTGGCCTTTCCTTGACTTCCATAGTAGCTTGCAATTTCTCTCTCTTGTCCAAATTGCCATAAAACTGCACTCGGTCCTCCATTAGTTACTTCATAACCCGTGATATCTTTAATTAAAAAATAAATTAGCTTTCGTTTTTTGTCATTATACGCCTCTCTAAACCTACAAAATGGATACTGTGGGTGTGCATCTGCGCACGTGGCCGCTACACCCCTTGATAGCATAATCTGCATAAATAAAACTACAAGTTAAACAACTCCTTCCTCCTGTTTTTTTATCCTTAAAAAAATACCATTTTTTCAAGATCTATATTATCACCACCACCTAAAGGACTAGATGCTGCTGGCGTTCTTGAAATATCCGATCCCATTGCTAACGATCTACGCAATGAATCATGCAAATGTTCTAGATTCACGTTTGTTGTCTTTTGCTCGTCAAATGTACGTCCGCTTACAGGAGACATAATTGGTGTAGAAGAACCAGAAACTTTTGTGGACGAATTGATAGGTAACTTACGGCGAGTTCCCTTTAAAGGAGTGATAGTATCATTTTCATTGTCTGATGAAAAGTCGTCTTCGTCTTCTTCTGTATCTGGGTAACTGTCTAAATGCTCGTGTGCGAACCCTGTGGAGGAGACTGATCTTGATCTTAACAAAGGCTGATTTAAAGTCGGTTAATGAACTATGAGGTTTCTATAAATAAATGTATACTCACTGTGCCAAAACCATTTCCTCCTTTAGAAATGTCAACTTCTTGTATCTCGGATTTAAGACAAATAGCCATAATGTCCGCATTATTCTATTTTTTTTTAAAAACAGGCGCGTATTAGAAACTCTTCTTTTGACAATATACATATACTTTACAGAATTAATACAAAATGCATAGGCAGTACTAGCTGAATGATATATGTTTCGAACATGCGCTTGATCATCACCTAGTATATTTACAGAGGCCACCTATGTATTTAATATTAGCTTAAATCAGATATAAATATGTATATATAAAAACATACAGTGAAGTTGGCAAAAGGTAACAATCTCTCCGCCGAACTTAAGCTCTTGATAGAATGCCAGTATCTCTTTTGACGAAGGGTATTATATTGGCTCATAACATTATCTAATTATCATGTATAAATCATGTCATCTTTTTAGTTGCATAATTTTAAACTTACGACGTCCTAAATCTTGATCTAACTGTCTTGAAATCTCGTCTCTCAAACAATAAGCTCTGTACGCAATTGGATCCAATAAAGTTGTCCATATAAAATCAGTTAATTGCTCTATACATGTTAAAATACAAGCTATTTAAGTATGGAGCTATTTTTCCAAATGATTTCTTTCAAATCTAACCTCCAAGGTGGTGTTTCCCGTGGAATTGCATGGCATATTCGATAGCAGAAAGGATATAATTTAAAGAAGCAGCTTCCAAAAGATTAGCACCCACCGATTTATCCTGTGAATCCAACAATGGTCTATACACTTCTTCTTCCATATCAAATCCAAACATACTTCCATCCGAGAAGCTTTCAAAATCTTCTGGTGCCATCTCCACCTATAATATATAATCATTTAATCATCTACACTACACTACACTACACAACGTTTTGTGAACATTACCATCTTTGTTTCTCCTTCATATAATTGGCTAATGCAATTACTAATTGTCTGAAGCGCAGTTTCTGAGTTTGCGGTCCCCAAAGCTTCCAAAAACGCCTTGAATCTAAAGACCAAGCCCCATGATTTCTCATACTGTCTTTCTTTGAGCGTGACAAGGATGCTGCTGATGTATGTTGTCAGTGCAATCTGCTTGGTGGTCAGGACCACTGTTTCGGGATTACAATAACGCATGCGTAAAGAATTCCAAATTGGAAAAGTTTCCATAACATGACTATTTTAAAACAAAAAAGTTGCATAATCTTTATCTTTACTCTTTGCTTTCTAAACTTACTCTGTCCAATTCTCTATGAACACCAATGTCGAGTAATCCAACTCCTGAGGCATCAATGCCACCTCGTTTACTTCGAAACAACCAACCTTAAAAGCTCTTAAGAACTGATGTACATCAAAATCTTTAGGAATGCCTTCATTCAGTATATAAAGATAGAGCGGGAAGACGTCTGTTTCGATACTCTTTTCCATCAATAGCCGTGAAAAAACATGAGGTGGGATCTTGACAGATTCACCAAGTTCAATCAATGACTGTCGATTACGAATAAAATGGGAACGGTAACGAGCCTCATAAGTATTGTCGTGAATTTGGGAGGTGTGATAGAGTGAAGATGCTGCATGGAAGAACGTCTATTTGGAATAAATTAGTTGATGATGTTGGACATTCCGTATTTGATTTACCTGTAATATACGAATAACTAAAAGTGCCTTGTAAGCATCGAGACCATCATTTACTTTTTCATCAGGCGTTTGAGTATATGTTTCATCATCGTCATCATCGACATCATAATCAAATAAACCTTGGGAGGATGATGTAGGTTTGCTTGCAAATATATCATCATCATCATCATTAGCAAATAGATCATTGCTAGATGATGATGGCTCTTCATCAGCAAATAAATCTGTAGCATAAGAAGGCTTAGAAGGCGGCTCATCGGCAAAAAGATCAGTTGCATAAGAAGGTTTAGCAGGTCCATCTGCAAACAAGTCATTTGCATAAGAGGGTTTGGTAGGTTCATCTGAAAACAAATCTGTGGCATAAGAAGGTTTAGTAAGCCCATCTACAAATAAATCCTCGGCTCGATCCAACTTGTTTTCTTCTTCTTCTTCCTCCTCCTTTTCTTCTAGTGATGGCGGTTTCATGTAATAGTGTGTTAAAATATAAAGTGCAAGAAGAGGACAACCTAATCGTTCATAGGATCTCGACACAAGTAAAGAGAATCGATATTCAACAGCATATGACATATCTAATTGACTATTCTGCTTCAGTTGCTTCTTTAAATAGTGATATAAAATAAAGAGGTTGGGTTCATAAACATTGGAAGCCGAATCGGATACACTCATCTCATCATTTTTGTTGAATTGAGTTAAGGGCACGACCATAGATCGGATTGAGTCTTTTTGATTCTCTAATAATGAAAATGCTAAACTGACAAGCCAGCGATCGTTGTTTTCGATTGCCGTGGGTATGACTGCGTTCTCAAGTAAGTCTTTAAGAAGTGGACTGCGATCGCCTATATAGAATATAGTATTTTGACTTTAATAAAAAACTTTTTGTACATCTAAATTGAATTATACCATCATAAACTCGACAGATTGCAATAGCCAATTGGTAGTCATTCACGTTTTTTATAATAACATTACATGCATCCTTTAATTTATCTGCCAACAAGAAGAAAGCTGCCGCATATTCTGTATGTAGAGTAAAGTTAAATGAGAAAATAATGCAAGAAAAAAAATAGGGCATACCAAATCGTTGCTTTCCTAGCAATGCAAAGGCGTTTTTAGTAGCGGCTGTTTTCCATCTCTGTTCTGTAAAATCATTTGCCAAGAATTTAAGCATAGCTGCTTGTTCCCTATGATATGGTGCAGTGCGCCACAAACCCTGTAGTAAATTCTTTTTACGTAAAGCGATATAAAATAAGGTACAATCAATTGGATCTCTGAAGTCTGTTTTCGATAAATAGATATTTCGAGCAATGATTCCCATTTGATCTCGCTGTTTTTCTATTAGTAAGTTGGGTTTCTTTTATAAAAGATATAACCTACCACTACATCGATTTTCTGTAACCATAAAAAGATACCAAGATTCTTAGCCTCTTCCCATAAGAACCTATCACCACATAAACGGACACAACGCTCCAAAAGCAAATCTTGTGATTGGCTGTGAAGTGCCCAAACATAATCTCTTGCTTGAAGACTTAATTTCTCTTCATCCGGTAAAACTTTTAACAAATGGAAATAATTTTCGGCAATAACAGTAAAACGGGCACCATTTTCGTCCAAAGACGTACCCTCGTTGTTTATCTATACAAATTATTTAGTACTGTTCTCACAATAGGAATAATAGGTATATTTACTTCAACAATGGTGTTCACCATAGCGACCAAATGCATACGGTCATTCTCATTTAAGCCAGGCAAAGATTTGGATTTCAAAGTATGTGCCAAATTTTTGGCCTCGTTCTCGGTTAATTGACGTATTGCTCCATCATCATCATCATCATTCATGTTCAAGCTAACCATTGTTGTTGTAGATTTAATATATATCAGTAAAAAAAGAAAAAGAAAAGGTAAAACTTACTCTTCTTCTGTATTATCATCATCATCATCAAACAAAGCACCATAACTTTGCTTCTGTGTCTGTGATTTGGACTTGGCCTAAAAAAAGATAAGAAACATGCTTTTCTTTTTCTTAATTACTTCTTTACATTTTGCAACAGGAGAATCTTTGAGAATGAAACAGGAGGAAACTCAATGACGTCCGTATTTTCTTCATCAATGAATTGTCTAAGGAAGGCATATAGCGAGACCAAAATGCTATTAACAAGGTCCATTTTACCCCACATGATATAATGGATCAAATGGTTAGGATGATAAAATGGTAAAGGACCATTCATGGTATACGAAATATCAAATATACTTGACATGGGTTCCAGTTCATTATTTAATGGTACCTCCACTGAATATATTTGTTGTTAAACCAAGTAGATTATCACGAATAATACAATAAGACTTACATTGACCGAGTTTATCCTCTTGGGTTAGCCATTTCAAGTAGCATCTTATCTGATTACCGGATGCTACTGTTAAAACACCACAATCCACCCATGCAAGTGCGCTAATATCCTCAGCTCTAGACATTGTATATTTATACTAATAAGCTATCTTATCAAGTTTTGTATACCCCTCTTTATTTGTTTATGAAGTAAAACCTCCAGCACATCTGTCTCTTTTTCTCCCTTTCTCTCTTTTTTCCTTTCTCCTTCTTCTACTCGTTCTACTTTGCCAGTCAAACAATTCGATATTTAGTTATATATTCACTTACGTATCAACTTTAAATTCTGTATAGCAAACCCAAACATCATCATCATTAAGCACACTGGTGGCACGTTTTTGTCCAAAGATAGCTACGGATCTTGGGAATGCAACGGCCAAAATAAACTGTGCATCCGAAGAGACATTCCATGCTAAATCACAAATCCGTTCACTATATACATCATTTAAAAACTGTATTTTATATCCAGCTCCTTATACACTAAACCCGTCTTACTTGAAGCTAAATGATTTCACCATAGTCGGAGGAAACCCTGGACGCATTTCCATCCAAATCGACAAATGACATGGTTTCTCGGCTCCTGATACAACTGCCATGATACCCGGGGTACATCTTACTTGACTTATGCTCTCCAACTCTGTTTCCACCGAAAACAGGCATTTCCATTCAATTTTTTCAGTTTCTTCAAAACCATAAAAATAAATAACCGATCCAAGCACAGCGGCCAAAACATTTTGGTCCTTAGAAGCCAATCGATGGAACAACTTTGATGAAGTGTTTGTTGCCCATTGGCTCGAAGACACAACCAATGAAGGTGCTTGACCCCACTCCATCGCAGCAGTCCCTCGAAACTGTATGTCGAGCGTATGTGCCGTCGTATCTTGTTCGAGATACCACGTTGTGATGGATTTGGCGGATACGCCAATCAATAAATGTGATCTTATTTCATCGGTATCCTGCATATTATAGATGTGTAAAAATGATAGTTTTGGACTGTTTTGATCGAATGAAGGGCATTGCTGATGGTGGTGTAGATGACAGTCATCGTGATCGAATTCATATATCTGAAGTGTTTCTCCGTCATAGACTGCCATGTGCTTATCTATTATCATATTAGCCTGCATACAAAAACAAACAGTGACTTTTGTTTTTTACCTTTTCCAACAGGCACGGAAAGTATAAGACTTGAGTTAACATGGAGTGCCGAATCTAATTGGAGTTGAGTTGTCATACGACCACAAGTCTATAGTAATGTCAAATATTGGATCGAGCTTCATTTTTTTTGTCTTATCATACCTCTCGAAGCTCATACTTCCAAACATTTATCTGTCCACCCACGCCAATCGTACAAAAGCGATTTTTTTGTGTTTGGTACAAAGTAGAGATGGAGTGTTGGTGGCCTAGCCAAGTGTATTTCAAATGTAAGCGAGGCACAAAGTTGGTAGTGTCTAAAAAATCAACAAGGTTTAAACTATAGCAACGAAGTTGACCATGTGAATTATGGGCGACTAGTGATAACTCGATTGGTTTTATGACGGCTGTACAGATAGAGGTTTTGTTAATACAAAAAAATAAGAAAGGAGATATATAAGAGATAAAGCTTACATGATGATTGGATATGTGCATAGTCATGAAGTATGTGTGCTGGATTCAAAAAATAAATCACATCCATCGGATCAATCGCTTTTTCTACACGTAAAACAACAAACACTCGAGGAATTCTACGAGGTAGCGTATTCAAATGCTAATATACAAGTTAGGGCATTGCTTCAAACAAAGTGACAGCAAAAGTGCTTACTTGAATGCCCCAAAAAGTCAAGGAGCCATCTGACTGTATACGAAACAAGAGATCAGGCGTATCACGGACAAGATCTCTGATTCTCTCCAGCCTCTGATCAAACCGCTCATGTTTCGAGTGTGACTTGAACTGCGAATAAATGGCGCTATGCAGCTCGTCACAGCCAATATAATGGATGGGTGAGAAATCACTTGATATCTGATCGTAGCCAATCATGCTGTTCCCACTGCTACTGCGACTATGATTATGGTTACTGTTGCTATCGTCGGGCTCGCTGCTAGTGACGAGCGACTGATTGGAATCAATCACTGCACACAGATAAAGTAAATGGGGCCGCTCTAAATCGGTGGGGCTCCAAAAGCGACCAATACCATCTCGTGCCATGGTAAATAAAGTGCAGTCGTTGGGAGCGGGATTGGAGATGAGTTTACGCCATGTAAAATGCGTAACGCATTTAGGGTGAGATAGAAATGCAAAATTGTAATATAACGTGGATGACGCCAATGGATTTGGATACCAAATGGCAACCAAACGATCAAACTAAGTCACTTATTATTAATCCATATCTGCACACGCCGATACATCAGGTCATACCTTTCCTACTGTGGCAAAACGAGTGGAATTGGGTTCGAATTTCGCAAGATAAACATCAGCAGCCGGTCGAGTTGACCAAGCAAGCTCCCATTCATTGCTGTCGTTTGATGGCTTCCATAAATAGATTTCTTCTCCAGCGCCCAAGAGGCTACCTTTTTATAGCGATAAATAAGTTAGGAATACTGTTAAGCCATAGCATTTGAATATGAAAACAAACCGTCAGTGCTCCAGTCAAGACAAGTAACTGGATGTTTAGTTTCAATCCTCGACTCGAGCTCCCATTGCTGCTGTCCTTCAACGTGTTTCAGGATGGCAATGTGATTGCGGTACGAAAAGGCAATCTATTTTCAAAAGTAAAGAATAAACATTCTGGCGTTAAAATGATAGCAGCAATACAGACCTTTCCTGTTTTGTTGCTACCAGTAACTGCAGTGACTGGCTCAAGTTTATTGCCGTTGTCTTGGAAGAAGGGCGGGGCAGACAGTATTTGTACGAGATTGTCCGGATCTGCAAATATAACCACCTTTGAGCCAGTGGCATAAATCTAAAGTGCTGTTATTAGCAAGCAAATCTTAACGAGTATTAGTCATCTTACGATAAACCGATCGTTCTGATAAACAAAGGTGTGAATGGCGTGTGGATTGGAGTTAACTTGGCCTGGACATATTTGTTCCAAGAACATTTTTTTTTGTATTTTTCGTCTTTACAAGGTTCTATTCAATATATTATATGTTTCTATTTTCTTTATAAAAGAAAAGGGAAGTATAAGAGTAAAGAAGAAAAAAAAACACAAATAAAAGTGAAAAAGAAAGCAACAACAACAGAACGCGCATTGGAGTCCATTCATGCCGCCTTGTTTTGACTCAACTGCTTGAATAGCACATATGACCTCACTTCATTTCAAACTCAACGTCTTTTGCACAGAAAAACTTTGTCGTTTTCGGCAAAATTTGTTGCAATAACACGAAGCTAACCTTCAATCCAGGATCAAACAGTAAAAAAGGTGTAATTGATGATGAAGTATGCAAGCTATGATAACAGACTTGATGCTTAAATATTATTGAGTCTATCTGAGCGAATTCTACTCGAGACCCTGCTTTAATCTCATAACCGTTGCCGAAAGGACATGTTTCTAACGAATAAAGACATGGGCACTCATTTTATTGAATAAGAAAAGGCGTCTTTAGCTGGGATCCTTCAACGCCATTTACACTGCTTAATCGCTATTAAATTCATCGTTATTTAAAGAATAGAAAGACATTACTGTTTTTGTCAGAGTTTCTCGACCAATAAAAATCAACCTATTAACAAAGGTGATTAACTAGAAGAGTCATCTATATATACAAACACATATAAAAATATACGTCATTGAAGCTACCATTGACATTGAAAGAGAGCAAAGAGTACTTTGCTGAGAATAATGCATTACTTTAGTTACGTTCACGTATTAAAAACCGTAAAGGATCAAAGGAGAAAAGTACGAGAAGCAATGCAGATAATCCATGCATAGAAATATATGATACTTGATAACCATAAGCCCTTAATCTCATAACGATAATACACTTCCAATTAGAGACTTTCTGATATGGTATAAAGTGTAATTCAATATCATTGGATTGACACTTATTAAAATAAATGACTTGCATATCTGCGAAGAAAAAAAGAACAGGATAATGGTGTCCGAGAGCAGCACTCTTAGTAAATAGTTTATCCATATTATCATTGTTATTCACCAAGTGTAAAGTTATAGTTCAACTAATAAAACGTCAACAATGAAGCATCATTGTAAGCAATAGCCTGAGATTAGTAGATTGCATTTTATACCACAAGAACCACAAATAAAAGTGCGAAGAAGAAAAAAATGAACTGGTACTGTTTGCTTAGATAAGCTGAATAAGCGAACCTGGATTAATTATTTTGCATTTCCAATATTTTATTACTCATCAATCCAATGCTTACTTAATCTTTCCATTCCAAAAATAGATTTACATCCTCCGGAATGTAATAGTGGACAACATTTTACTCATCTTTTTAATAAAGTTACACTACAATATCTTTTAAACAAGTCAACCCGGATTCACATGATGTCTTTTATTTCTCAAAAGCATTTTATTTGTATTTTAATATATACCTTTTTTAAATCAATGTCATCATGAAATTAAATCTAGTGCGACAAACAAAGTTTAGGTTTAGGGACAGATAGGAAAGAAAGAGAAAAGGATCCTCAGGTGTTACATGACTCGTCAGGAAAACTCGGTACTGGCAATCGTCTCTTTGATTTTCAGCCATCATATTTCCGATGTCTTCTTGCGCCTTCTTTTTTATATTTTATGACTATGCCCTTAACCTGTATTGCTATAGACAGGTGCGTTGATGGCTCTTGCTATGAATATGTTACCATCCAAAACAATAATTTATCCGTTTCAAGTTGATTTTTAAAACTCCAGTAGTAACAGTATACATTTAGAATGTAATTTGGAGGCTGTGTTATCAATACAAATCTCTAAATGTTTGTGTGCACTTAATAAAACTTCAGTGAGTAATAATTATAGTGCCTCTTCTAAGATCATGAATTGAAAGACACAATTCTCATAGGGCATTTTTTTAAAAAAAATAAAACACTGTTGAAACTTTAACATCTGTCAATCAGAGTCATTGCACAGAATCACTTCACATCTGTCTTTCCAATTACTCCTTTATTCCGAAAGTACTCCAAGGTTTACCTATTTTAATGTAATCAACGAATCATATTACTTCTTTATTGCTTACCAAATCATTTGTATAAGCTACATCTGCAGGTATTTTTTATCAAGACATTTCTATACTTGATGACTTGTTTATTTCGCGCTCCTTTTAGTTGTTTATATATTTATATAAAAAAAATAACGTGCTTTTTTTTACTGCCTAATTAGAACATGAGGCTATTGAAAATCATGGCTGTGGGATTACCATGAAAATTAGAGGCGTAATCATTACATTATCGATAGATCTGAATTTAAAACAGTTACACTGGCCCACTTGGTATAACCCGGCACGTGAAGCACGGCCAATAGTAACTCAACATGGTCCTTCCAATAGGATAATAAAAGGGAAGATAACATTTAGTTTTAATATGCGGTATATTTTCACTAAAATATTCCAAAAAGTATTGAATCCTTTTCTCCATCTTTTTCTTTTCTATTTTAATTCTCCAGTTTTTCTTAATTATTTTCAACACTTTCTCCCCTTTTTAATAACCAAACATGGATCCTATTGAAGAAATGCGTAAACAAGTCTGTGAAGAACTCCATGGTTCTGTCACTATTGTCGGTAACTATTTTTATCATTCATCATACTAAATCAGCTAAATACTCATTTATTCCCGCTTTTTTTCCAGTTCTGGGAGCCTCAGGCGATCTTGCAAAAAAAAAGACATATCCTGCTCTCTTCCGTCTCTTTAACAACGGTTTCTTGCCAGCTAAGACCCAGATTGTAGGCTATGCTCGTACAAAGATGGAGCATGATCAATACATTGAACGCGTTACCCAGTTTATCAAGAACAAAGGTGACAAGTTGGTGGAGTTTAAAAAGATCTTATCGTATGTCTCTGGACAATACGACCAAGATGCCTGTTTCCAAAACTTGGACAAGGTGATTCGCGAAAGTGAAAAGGAACGTGATATTGAGGTCGGAAAGAGACACCGTGTCTTTTACATGGCTTTGCCTCCCTCGGTCTTCATTCCCGTTGCAAAGGGTCTCAAGAACAACACGTATGCTACTGAGGGCTTGAACCGTATCGTCGTTGAGAAGCCTTTTGGTGAGGATTCCGAAAGCTCTGAGCATTTGGCTAAAGAACTTGGTGCATGTTTTACTGAAGAGGAGGTAAAGATAAGAGAGGGAGAAAAGTGAAACCTGGGGTTTTTTACTCATTAGAAAAAAAACTGTGGCTATGCCATTATTGTTTGAAAAACAAAAAATAGACATTCCGTATCGACCACTATTTAGGAAAGGAAATGGTTAAAAACGTCATGATGGTGCGTTTCGCAAACATCTTCTTCTCTCAAATTTGGAACCGTATGTATATCGACAATGTCCAAATCACATTCAAGGAACCTTTTGGAACCGAAGGACGCGGAGGGTTCGTATTTGTACTGTAATGTAATTGAATTAAATATTCATATTAACAATATTTACATGTAGATATTTCGACGAGTTTGGCATTATCCGTGATGTCATGCAAAACCACTTGTTGCAAGTGCTCTCGCTTATCGCCATGGAGCGTCCCATTTCAACCGATGCAGAGGCTATCCGTGATGAAAAGGTCAAAGTATTGAGGTGCATCCCTCCGATTTCTCTGAATGATGCACTTTTGGGTCAGTATGTTGCTGAAGGTGATAAGCCCGGTTATCTCGATGACGAGACCATCAAGAACAAATCCAGTTTAACACCTACTTTTGCCGCCCTGAACCTCTGGATCCAAAACGAGCGTTGGGAAGGAGTACCCTTTATTTTAAAGGCGGGTAAGGCATTAAACGAAGCAAAGGTCGAAGTGCGTATTCAATTCCGTAATGTTGCCGGTAATCTCTACAGCGGAGCAGCTCGTAACGAATTAGTGTTGCGTGTTCAACCTGACGAAGCAGTATATATTAAATTCAACAATAAGCAACCTGGACTTTCCTACCAGACAATTCAGACGGAGCTCGATCTCACCTATCATAGTCGTTACAGCGATCTGGCTATTCCAGATGCTTACGAGTCGCTCATTTTAGATGTGCTCCGTAATGATCACAGTAACTTTGTGCGTGATGATGAGTTGGATGCTGCATGGAAGATTTTCACACCATTGTTACACAAGATTGATGCTCATGACAATGAAATTCAAATTGTCAATTATAAATATGGTTCTAGAGGTCCCGCAGAACTGGATGATTTCGTAAAGAAGTACGGTTATGATAGATCTAACCGTAACTATAGCTGGCCTATTCAAAGTGTAGCACCTCAAAAGCAGTAAATAATAAAAAAGCCCCTGGCAAAATATGACTCGAAAAAAATTTTTTATCAAAATTTATTTCGTGTACTTTGTGTTTTTTTTGTGTATGTGTTTTATTTTCTTGTAGAAAGATGAATTATAAAAAGGAAAGTGATAATATACAAAAATAAACTTTTTTTCTTAAAGGAATGAGCTTGATATGACTGTAAAGAAGAATAATACAAAATATGCACACATAAAGGGGGGATGAATTGTAGCTTTTTTTTGCGTGAGTGTGAACTTGAAATAAGCGAATAATTGTGAGAGTAAATAAATGTATAAGGGGGTATAAATGTGCATAACTGGGCATAATAAAACAGAGAAAAAAAAAGGACAAAAGAATAAAAAAAGGTACGTTCATAGGACTGCGCGTATAAAGACTGATTAATTTAGAAATGCCATTTTGGTTTTTCAAACTCCTGACTTTTTCGCAAATTTGACGATTGTCTAGGCGTTGAAGTATGAAAAGGTGGACTGAGAGGTCGTTGTGACAATGGTGGTGTAGCTGGTCTCTGTGGTCTTTGCATAACGGGTGGTGAAGACTGACGAGACAGGCTACGCTTCATCTTTGCACTAGAAGGTCTAGGCTTTTTTTCCGCATCGGATACACGTCTCACGGGCGTTGGCTGTGAACTAGGTGATCGCATTGATAATTTGTTGAATGCAGCTGTTTAAAAAGAAAAGGATGAAAGATAAACATGTAAATAAATAATGAGCTGCAGAAACAACTTGCATTGTTTACCTTGAACGTTATGCTGTTTTTCGTAGTCATAATCCTGTAAAACTTTACCCGAGGCCTTTGACTTTTGAATTAAAGCCATTTCAGCCTGTAAAATTAAACTTTCCAGCATAGTGCGGATGCGTTCAAATACTAAATCATTTTCCTCCTCCTCTGCGGCACTAATAGGGAACAGGGCGGACTATGTATTTCTGCATGAGTCAAAAAAAAATAAAAAAATCCTAAATGTAGACTAAGCATGGATTTATATTACCTCCTCCACGTGTTTATCAGAAACGGGTGTCAGGGGTCCTTCATTCCTAAAAATCGATAATTGTTAGTACTATTAGGTAAAGCCAAGTTGGATGAATCTTACGTTTCTAAACGTTTCTGCAGCTCGACAATCTGTGCCGCTTGGTCCCGTAACTTTATTTCCAAGGTTTTGTTTAGTGCAAGTAGTGAGGTTTTTTCGATTTCGAGATCGGCAATCTAATTTTTTTTTTTGATAAACATCGAAATGTTATTATTATTAAGTAAACAAACAATTGTAAATAAAAGTACTTTGCGATTTGCTCGTGCTTCATCCAGCAGTTGATCTTCTGCAGGCCCTTTACTGAGAAACTCTCCTTTTCCATTCATGATGATGCCATGTTTTACTTTTGCAACTATTTTTGTAGGAGCCTGTTCCTCTTCCTCATCGTCTTCGTCGTCTGTGATTCCATCAATGCTATCTAAATCGTATTCATCATCTTCATCATCTGCAGTGTCGGATGATACCGCAGATAATAAGGAGACAAACGTAGATTTTGATAAACTAGAGTTGCTTCTAGGACGCTGCAAGAATCGGTGGGGATTTACACCGACTGTATTTGGAATGGGATTGGTTTTAATGGACCAATTATTTTGAAAATAAGCGAAGTTGGAAGGCGAGACAATTGTTGGCTGTACTCGAGTTCCAGAGTGTGTTGAAAGGGTAGAAAGGGTGGAATCGGAAGCTGTCGATGAGGAATGAGAAACATCTTGCACCGGAAAAGCCGAAATTGGGTGTACAATATTCAAAGCCTTTGGTGCTGGTGGTCTTTGTTTTGAAAGCATAAAAAACAATGTTAAAAAAAAATAAAATAAAAAATGAAGAAGAAGAAAGAGAGAGGAAATGATAATTCTTTGTGATTATAATTTTAATAGTTTCCCATTGGTGAGGTACAAAAAAAATAAAAAGGAAATAATACCAAGT
The DNA here is from genome assembly GCA_024139415.1 of Backusella tarrabulga. NCBI lineage: Eukaryota > Fungi > Mucoromycota > Mucoromycetes > Mucorales > Backusellaceae > Backusella > Backusella tarrabulga. The sequence goes on along the minus strand of VCJJ01000065.1, from coordinate 14,843 downwards.
TGAACATAAACAGTAAATCGATATGCACAGAGCTGCTCTGCTATTAATAATAATAATAATAATAATAGTAAATATTACTACATTGTCATTATCATTGTCACTATTAAATCAAACATTGTTTATTCTGTCTTTCTTTCTTTATAAATACATTCTCTTGTTTAGTTTTTTGCAAAGATGACATGATTTTTTTTTTACTTTAATATTTTATCATCCGCACGAAAAAGGCTTAGAACATTGACAATGATGCTATATTTACTATGATGAGGAATACCATACTTATTAAACTACTTTCGTCGCTTTTCTTTGTGGCCACTCGCTGAATTTGCGTTACTTGATGATCGTTTCTATGGAAACCATTGATTAGCCAACGTTACCTAGTAACAAAGACTATAAACTTACTCTTGTAGGTGTGGTATCTCTACCTTTTTGATTTCGGACTTTATTCTCCATTTCGGACTTATCCACGACCTTTTTCAGTTCAAACAAGGTAACAATCGAGTTTTGTAGGTTCTCAAACTTGTGGCAAATTTGGCCTGTAGGCATAATAGGTCTTGGCCCTGCACAATAGTAAAAGTTAATAAATGCAGACACTATAATACGTTGATTTTAAGATTACCAATCCCTAATTCTTCCAGTACTTTAATAACCTTTGGCTGCATGGTTGGTTTGACAATGGGTAATTTCTGACTTCGCACGTACACGCCAGGCGTAAGTTTTTCCTTTCTATCATTACTTGTATCAACTAAAAAGCAATGATAATAGTAATAGTAATAATAATAATAATAATAGTAAGTACCCCTTACTTAAACGATCTACTATCCCTATTATGTTACCTTCCATAATTCCTGATGAACTGCTGGATAGTTTTCTTCCCTTCTTCATGTCCTCGCTCATACTTGACTTTTTCTTCTTCTGTAATAGCAATAACAATCATTAAAATAAGTATATAAACATAAACACATACACATATATGGACACCCTAACTAAATAAACAGCTATTCTCACAAATATTTACCTTCAAGTCAGAGTGACTACCACCAGCCGTGCCACCAGTGATTCCTATACCACCGGGAGATGCCAATCCACCAGGACTAGTGTGTACAGGTGTGTTTGGAGTGGACGGTGCTTGCTGTATTTGCTCGAGTTTAAGTGAATTCAGTAGACTTTCTCTCTCTCGTGACAATCGAGCCTCATTCATTTCAATACGCTTAGCCTCCACAAACAACGCCTCTTCTTCCTCGACCTGCTCCTTTGTGCGATTGAATAGCATGATGAGGGCATTCTTCCGATCTACTTCCTTTGATTTATCAAATGCATACTGCTGAGCCAGTGACTGTCTGTCTGGTATGTATTCGCCTGAAAGTGGCCCCTTTCCTTGTAAAATCAACTTTCGACATACTGAATAATAACGATCTTTCAGATCCTATTTTTCCACATTAATTTAACCTCTTTTTGATATAGAATGGGCGCCTTTACCTCCATTGTTCTAACTTTCGACTGGAAATCATAGCGATCCTCGATAACGGGAAATTTCAAATCATATTGACGACATAACCCAAACAAATAATCGGTCTCCTCTTTGCTCCAGTCCGAATCTATCATTCCATTTTAAATATCAGCATTTGTATGCTGCTGATTTATTGTGTGTTGGCCTACCAGTCAGGTATTTCTCATAGTCATCCTCACTGTAATCAATAATATCAATCACTTTGTTGAACTTTGCAAACGGATAGTCTGAATACAAAAGGAAGAAAAAACCGTTTAATCTTTCTATGCAATTCACAATAAAATAACTTGCTTTACCTTGGTTTTCAGCTTCGCTCTCTTTGATCCAATGCTTCAATACAAGCTCGTCTGATCTTGCAGGATTTGTAAAGGACTGAAAAAGCCTATTCAAAAAGGTTATTATACACAAGTTATCATGTTGCGGCTCTACTTTTACCAAGGTGTTGCCTTCTTTTTGGTTTGGAATTTCGCTTTGTAGGTTGGTTTTACGAATGCAACCGGTGGTGCTCCTCCAATTAATGAATAAAGTTCTCTACTTATTCCCTCTTTCAAGGAAAAACGAAATATCAAATAAATAACAATGTCAACAAATAACAATAATAGCAAAAACACACCAGGTCTCTTCTCTGTGGGTTTTGTCTTCTTCTGTGCTGGTTCTGCAGGCTTGCTAATTTGTAAAATATCGCGTATATCGGAGCCACTCATTTTAATGTTCAATAGATGATGTTCAACAGCAAACTACTTTGATGCACCAAAAAATCAATATGAAAAGCATTTCATTTGTGACGTCGCTCCCCATATTTAAACTCCGCATTGAATACATGAATTACCGTGAGAGAGAGAGAGAGAGAAGCTGGACAGGAAGTAAATAAAGTATGGTATTGAAATGAAGAAGAAAACATATAAAAATGCTGTTATTAGTTTTCTTTCTTATTGAAAATGAAACACAAAGAAGTGTGAGTTTGTACGGTACCTTTGATCTCAGATCACATTACCATATGATATGATGCACGCCTTCTTCTTACTCCAAGGTGTAATATGGGTTTACAAAAGATCATACTATAGACTGGTATTGAGCGGGCGTTTTTTTTCTAAAAAAAATAGTTCTTACTTGAGTGTTAAAAAAAACGTCAAATCAATAATGTTCAGCACCACGCTTGTCACACAAAGTCAGGACCATACTTTTGATAACTTGAATCATGATATCATTCAACAGAATAAGAATACTTTCTATCTGTTTCCAATTTTATAGAAGAAGGAAAAAGAGACTATTTTATTAACCTTGTATTTGGTTATTTAAGGTTTGACTTGTAGAATATGGTGGATGTACCGACTTGTTGATTTAAAGTTCAGGAACAAATGTCTAAATTCAGTATAACACATAGAATAGCAGCTTTTATTACTTGATGATGATGATGATGATGATGATGATGATAACAAACGTTTTCTTTTTTCTTTCTTTTTTCTGATCATGGTAATGGCATTATACGTTTATTTGTTTATTTATTTGTGTACTTGTTTATTTACATGTTGTATATGCTGTTTTCTTAAGCATAATAATAAAAGCCAGATAAACATATGGACAGACAGAAACCTTTTCGCAGGGTTACACATTTCCTTTTAGCTCGTAATAACCGTGCTCATATTGTCTGTTCTCATCTTTTGGATTACTTACTTTTCTTGAAAACGTGTGTAGATCGATTTTCTAAAATAAAACTTAAAACTTAAAAACGACTGGTTCTTATAATTTAAAACAAGTAATAATACGATAGTCGTCATTACCTTTTATAAACACACGTTATAACACATCATGAGAATAAGCTGAAGTGTAAACGAGATATTTTATTTTATAGCTTTTAAACTTTATTTAGGTCTTTTCAGCTATCATGGAGTAGAATCGTTTGCATAAGTAAAACTGGGATTATATTATATCAAACTCAGAATAGGTATGATATAACGTAATATAATAGAAGAAAACATAATACAAGGGAATATATATATATATATATAATGAGTGAGAGCGGCATGTATTGACTTGAAATAAGATCAACCTGTTTTGGATTTTCATTTAGATCAAGTCTGTCTAGTATTTATGATGGGGGCAGTCTTTTAATGATTCCTTATTAGTGAAGAATAAATAAATAGAGCCCTTTATCATAATTATGAATAGCTGAAATTTAAAATAGAAGCATCACATTAAGTATGTCTATGTACTTTATTTGAGCGTGATGGTATCTATTCAAAAGACAGCTTTATAAAGAATTATTACATGATCTTAAGGCTCGTCAAATGAAGTTTCATAATAATCATCTTGATATAGAATTCTTCCCAGGATACGTATTCCAATCTATAAAAAAGTTGAGGTACCTTGCCCTAGTAATAAAAGAGACAAAAAGAGAGAGTGAAAGTGATCATATGAGCTTTACTAAAAGGATAAGAACTCTACTTATTTTGTAAAAGTTTAATAGCTGTAAAATGGTGTTGCTAATAAAATCCGAGAGTTCAAAATATTTTTTAAAAAAATAATGCTAAAGGACCTGTGCTTCCTTTTCAGACTCACGAGACAAGTCATAAAAAAAAGAAGGCGTGTACCAAATGATCCGATCTTCTCTTTATCCTTCATCTACTGGTGAAAGCATAGTCGAAAATGGAAAATAGATTAGTGCAGTTTCTGAGAGGAAAAATAAATTAAAATGGCGACATGTCCCAACAAGGAAGGAAATACCTTTGACCCAAGCCAGGATTCATGCGCTTTGTTTTTCTCACCGATGCGCTTCATGGAGACCCCATCACTTTTTATCAATATCCCCTGTCCAAGAATAAACAATTGCTACTTCAGAATATTGACTCCCACTCATTAATCGTTCAATTATTTGTTTGTTTGTTGTTATTTTTTGCTTCTAATGTCTTACAGTGTGGCGGAGCCACATAAATGATGTAGAACAAAACTAGGGGGTCAAAAAATTGATCTTTTTTCTGCCAATCTATTCCGTGACTAATTTGTGCTTTGATGATGACTTTTTTTTTTTGTTTTACAGCCCAATTGGAATTATTCCTCACAAGAATATGTTTATGCCATAAGAGTAATGACCTTTCACCACTGTCAATCCTTCTGTCATCATGTCAAATCAATCAGCTTGTATTTCAATTATGTATTACTATTCCATTCAGGTATTTTTTTCAACATCGAATACTATAAAAGCAATGTTTCCTTTCGGTTTGGTAATACTTAGCATCCGACTTCATTCCGATGAGTAAGTAAAAAAGGGCTTTTTCTTAGCTTGAGAATAATATGAAATAAAGTTAACAATCTCAACATCTTCCTTACCCTTATAAGGCCAATATTTTTCTATTGTTTATAAAAAATAACATAAATAGGAGCACAACGTTTACTGTTATAGTGATTCAATGTAAATGGGTTCAGAAAAAAAAAACATGAGAACGCGTAATGCGATTTTCGATCTTTAAAGTAATATCAATGTCGTTTATCACGAACAGAAAACATGATTTATAAAACACAATTAGTATTTTGTCATTGATTATTGTCGGTTTATATTAAATGAGATATGAATAAAGTAATAATGAGAGCCATTACTATCAGAATTGCTTTTATTCATATCTTGGGCTTGATTTCATTGGCTCATTTTTTTTCTGGGTTTTTACACTTTTTTATTATAAAATCAATGGCCAAAAAGTTGGTTTTCATCTGATGTATTTTAATAATAGTAATAGTATAATTTCCATACGTCGGGAACTTGTTCTTTTTTAACAGGCAGGTCGATTTTATAACTTCAGGTTTCAACTCGTAAAAAAAAAAAGAAAACCAGTCGAATTTCATCTCGAAAAAAAGTTTGTGTAAGCTAAAAATTGTTCGCCTAGCAAATCAGGAACATAATTGCAAAGATATTCAGGGTTGTTATTTTTACTTTTTTTGATAAAAACGGAGCTAAAAATAAAAATAAATAAATATTAAAAACTCAAATGCAATCGCTTTCATTCACTCATATCTAAAGACTTGATATTTAATTCCATTCAACCAAATGATAAATACTTTGATATATTACACAGAAACGATTTTATGCCCTTCTCTTTTTGTCATCTATGACTGAAATAGTAATTTTTTTTAATATGTAATTCTATGGTAAGTGAGACAAGTACAAAGCTTTTATTGTTAAACAAAAAAAGAAATACAATGGATATAGACGTTAAATGAAATGCAAAAAGTTAAAGCAAGATTATGTTAAAACGTAATATTGGCGGGTAAAAGAAAAAAAAAGATGTACGTCTTTATCAGCATCACACTATAAAAATTACTGCGCTTATTCATCAACACGATAAACGCTGCACACCTCACGAGGCACTGTCAGTGGCAAAAAAAATGGCGGTCTTATTGATTGATTACAGACGCTGCACAAGCCTTGCTTTAGTAAAGAATGAAAAAGCCTACTTTTTCTGTGAAACAAGATATGGTTAAGCATACATACTTAAAAAATAAGATAAATAAATGTAAATAAAAGCATCAATGCTCCTCAAATATTAGACTTTGTTTACCAAATGTTATATTTGGTAAATGATTATCATATTTTTATAACTGAAACAATAGATGATGAACTATAGGATGGCTTAGGTTCCCATGGTCATTCCATTTTGATTTAACTAT
>VCJJ01000643.1:135867-146511 GCA_024139415.1 Backusella tarrabulga | reverse complement strand
TCTATAGTGTGACCATCTAATTTAGATACTTTAATTTATTTTGGGGACGAATGGGGTGAAATTTGATTTCTTCTAAACTCTAATTTTATCGTTTAATTATAAAAGCAGAAACGCCAGCTATCTGATCATATTTAATAAGGTACTCTAACTTTGCTAGAGCTTTTTCTTTTTTTAAAAGAACAGTTTATTCATATTAACAGGTATATCTGATATTTTTACATGAGATAAAGTATGTGTAGCCACTTTTGTTTTATTTTATTATGGAATACTAGGTATAATCAAGTTTTCAGAAACCCGTGTGTATCTCAAGCTTTCAAGTAACCTGCTTTGATGAATAAAATCTACATAGACTACGGCGTATCTATTCACCGCTGTGGTAGCTTTCCCTTTCCTTTCTATGAAATATCCAATCTCAGTTAATTCTCAGATTTTGAACGGGCATGCTAATACACAAGAAAGAGACTGAGTGAGAACAACTTGCTTCCATAATAATAATAATAATAATAATAATAATAATAATAATAATAATAAAGAGACGAAAACTCATCCTCTTTTTCTATTTAATACGATTAGAATAATTTATTGTTAATAGGAAATGAAATAATACAATAAGAGTAGTAGTAATAGTAGCTGAAGTGATGATGGTGATGATGGTGATGAAAAAGAAGAGAAAGTAGAGTAACAACATGAAAAAGGAACCTAATTTCCTCCCACGCCCTGTATAACACAATTTAAAAAATTATCTTGATTCTTCACTATCTTAATCTTACCTTGTGATTAAAACCAAACCACTAAACCAATATCGCAATCATAACGCAAATACCAATCATCAAGAAAAAACAACGCCATTTTTTCTAATAAATACGCATATTTAAATCTTTTGATTTCCCAACAAATAAATCTTTTTGCTGCTTTACCATCAATTGAATATCCATAAATAGCTGATGCAGCCACAATGGTCTTTTCAATTTTTTTGATATCATCATGGCGAGTCTGTACCTCAGACATGACTGCCTTCGCATGTGTGCGACGACTTGCTTGGAGTATCTTTTTTAGGATGTATATAAGTCATATGATTTGGTTTAGAGAGGGAACAGAAACTTACAGACTGTGTAAATATCTGGCCATCCTCGTTTGCGGTATCAATCATATCATCTATTTCTTCTTGTGTTACTTCAGGTTTCACTGGATAATAAAAAATACATTTCAGCATCTCTCTCTCTCTTTTTTTTTTATATATATAAAAAAGCCATTTGTTTTACCAATTTTAATTTGTATTTCAATACGCTCTCTATACTTGTACTGATAGTTTCTCTCAATGTCTTGGTAGCGTTTGATACTATTAATAAACCTCTTCTTTGACGCGGAAAACTAGAATTATTATAATTAACACAAAATGTGTTGCATTCTCTTTGTATCTCGTTTTTGTTTTTCTACCTGGGTTTTACGTATTTGGACACTCTTTGTTTGTCTACTATTTGAACCATCCAATTCTAAGGGAGGGCGTTACTAATGTATCCATCATTCATGATAATAGTGATACCTACCTGTCAACTTTTGTTTAACATGGTTGTTTCTTTGCTTCGTATCAGTTTTTATATTCTCCAATTGTTTTGAAAGTTGATGACATTATTGATCATTTGAGCTCATCAATGCTTGTGTATGTAGTTGCTCAACGGTATCCACATTTTCATCAATCATTGTTATGTCCCTTTTCAACTGTTCTATCTGATAAGAAAAAAAAAGAATGATAACACTAAGAGGATATATTTATGATATGGAATCTACTTGCTTCTTTTACCTCTTCAAAGAAACCATTCAAGGTGTTCATATCACTAGTAACTGTTCTTTCAGACATTTCATAGGTCGGTTCCTCTTCTTTTACTTCTTCATTTTGATTACTATAATATCTAGAATAAGGGCGTGATCGCCGTGTGGTGATGTTTCTAGGACTCAAATGATCTTTTGTTTCACTACAGTTTAATATAAATAAAAATAACTTTAATATAAGAAAAAAAAGTCAAGGTACCTTGAATTATTATTACTTTGTTCAAAAGAATCCTTTAATTCGGCAGTTCTATCTCTACTAAATGAATAAGTCATTTCTTTTTTCGAAAACAGGTAAATAAAAAGGGAAGTATAAGAAATGTAAAACCATGAACGCACAAAATAAATGTGAAAACATCGGACCTTGTTTAAAAATGGATTCCGAAGAAGAAGGATTCATTTTTATATGTCAGTCAGCCAGTACCTTGAATGTTTACGCCTCTTTGACAGACTAAATCAATGATTACACAATGCCAATGTAAGCTCCACCTTATGCATTCAGAAAAATGAATTAAGGCTTTATCTAGATTGCATAGTATAAACCGTACATTGTTATTTATAATAAAGTCATTGCTACTTATTGATATATTTCAGTGATGGTTACATATTTTGCTTTATTATTTTAAATTTAGATGCAATAAAAATCACTCTAATGTCAGTTAAAAAGGTAACTTTTATATTTAAGGTTAAAAGGCAGTAATACATTATTTTAGATGTATTTATACTAAAAATCTAGAGTCTTTATACTGTCCTGTCTGGTTAATTGGCGTTTCTTGATCCTCTTGATTTAGTCTGGTAAAGCTTGTTTCATCGTTTGATTTTTCTTGCTTTTCATCAGCGTTGTCTGTTTTGTTTTTTCTAGCTTCATATAATTTCTGGAATATCTCGTCGTCAATATAGTAGGTCTTGAATAAGTCTTCCATCAGCTGCATTCTGTCTTCTATTTTTCTGAATTTTTGTTCAACACTTTTATCATTATCGTCTTCATTAAGTGGGGCCATTTCGAGAGCTGTTGAATTGGATGTTGTTGGAAGTAAATGATAGTCATCATGTATATGGGTGACCATGGGAACAGGTGCGTTGTCTGTACTGAATCGATCTCTTAGTTGATTTCTTAAGGACTTGCGTGATCTTCCACAAGACCAGCGTTGAACTATTCCCCAAGGTGAGTTTGGACGGAAGCCAAAGAGTAGTGTTTGTATCGCAATAATGACACTAAAAACACCACCGGCCGAGGCCAAACCACTAAGTATAGTAGATACTTTCTGTTCAGTGATCTTATGGATTGCAAATTCGCTTGGTTGTACAACTAGGCTGGAAATTGGACTGTAAATTGAGCTAACATTTTGGATTCTAGATGTTCTGGCAACATTTGGAGTAATACCGAGAGATGTGTCATAAATATTAGAAAATCCAATGTAGTTCCAGTTGCTATTTGATAAGGTTCGAGTTTCCGTTAGTGAATAATCTACCCATACCCTCCCTAGTAGATTGATTCTAACTGTATTTAACATATATTCTAGACTTTCATCTCCGATCGCGGATGCAGAACGCCGTTTTAGAGGATGGCTGCTATTAGAATCATGGATCTCTCTATATTGGTTATTTTCGGCTCGATAATAGGTAACATAGACCTCTTCAATGGATTGTGCTGGATTTTCCTTAAAAATATCAACATATATTGATCTAATTTTCTTGGTGGCGTACACATCAACTGAGCTTTCGAAATGAATATCCAGGGGTGGAAGGAATACTTTGCAGCTTAGTAGTTTATCAAAAGATGGGATATAATATTCGTCTGTTATCGGATAAAATTAATTAGAGCAATCATAAATATCAATGTCTTCGTCAATATCCAATCCCCTATGGAAGCTGCAGGAAACATCAAAATCAACTAAAGATATCGAGGATGCACTACATATTCTAATATCTATTTCTCGTTTAATTTAGTACGTACTATTTTTCTAGAATGCTTATTAGACGAACCGGGTATTGGAATCTCCTCTGTTTCAACCACTCGCTCTTCGTTAAGGCTTGGACTGTCTATGACACGAAGAACTGCAAAAACTATATAAGCAATTAAAACTCCCAACAAAATAATACGGGCAATAGTTCGTAGTACTTCGGTCCAAGCAGGTTCTCCAAGTCTGAAATATCAAAATAAATTGAGAGAGATTTTTTTAACATCATGTTGTAAATGGATATATACCTTCTCTTCCAAATAATCTTTTTCACACCGGGAGCTTTTTTCCAAATGAAATAAGAAATAACAATAGCCGTAATGATGATGCCAAAAGTAATTCCTACTATCGCACCGGTACTCACAGTACTCTTATCAGTATCGTCATTGTTATTGTAAATGTTATCCATTTCAGAATTAGTAAACCATTGAAGTTTATCAAAATTCGAAGATTCGCCACCAAGAGGAAGATTTCTTAATACAGAAATATCATCGAGATATCCATAACCCGCCGCGCCTTAAAAGAAAATAGGATAAATGTATAGCTCTAATATTTGGATTGGACAATATTTACCTCCCCCAATAATTAAAGTATTGTCTTCATATAACAAAGAAAAATGTCCATATCTTCCATTATCCGGTATTCCTAATACATTTGGAGAGAACTACGTCCAAGACGTAGTGTTGAGAATCACTAGATCAGCCCGTGTATGTAGTCTGTAACGATCTGGTGTATCCCACATTTGAAACGTCGATATATTCTGAACACTGTAGTCAAAGTTGTTACCTAAAAAACTGATTAACTACAATACAAGGAATAACATCATGAAATGAATAAGAGAGTCACCTCCAAAGTAGTAAATGCATTCTTTGTCAGGCCCTTTATATTTAATAATCAAGTTAAACAATGTTTGCTCAAAGAAAATAAGTATATGCTGTTACCTAGTGTTCCACTAGCTTCTACTCGAGGGAGTGGCGGAGTCCCACTAATATTTTGCTTATAGAGCTCATTCGTATTTGTATCATAAAGGTATACAGAGCTAGTATTGTATAAGCCTTTCCCATTTCTTTGGTTGACTTCGAATGCTCCAAAGGCTAATACAACTATGCCAGAACTATTGCACCAAAAAAAAGTTGGTGTTAATCTACAAGACTCGAAGTTTCGTGTAACTTAAATAATATCATTAAGAAAAACAGACTTACGGTAACATTGTGGCAGTACCTCCAACATTTGAAAAATTGCCATGGCTGATAAAAGTTGACGATGAGATATCGAATTCTATAACATTTGTATTTGTTCGAGTAAGATTATCAAAACTGAGACCTCCAAATATATAAACGGATTTCTTGTCTGGAGTCATCACGGTTTGATGAAGTATTTTTTGAGTCGGGCTCCCTGGTAGCATTAATAAAATGCTACCATTATTAATGGTCTTCTCTACCGGATTGAAATAGTAAACCCCCATAATATCCGGATGTGAATCATTGCCAACAAGTGGGTAGTAGTATCCAGTCAAGGTAAGCACAGAATCATTGCTCATGACGAAACTAAAGCAGAATAAACAAACAATATTCAGATCGTCTACCAAATATTCTTCGTCGTAGAGAGTATTATTTTCGTTAATTCCAATTTTCACTAATATATAACTGTCTGGTGATGTTTTATAATAGTCTCCATAATTATATATATCTCGACCAATGCTGAATGTTGTCCACTGATATCCCAAATAGGTGCTGGGTAACCATCCGTCAGTTCCGTAAAAAGCGTATGAAAAGGAAGCAAGATTCAAACAAACAAACAAATGAAATAGTTTCATTTTGAGTATAGTGGATTGTTTGATTCGTTGTATTTGGTGTTTAAGTGCCACCACCAATGATATCTCTGAAATGTAAATAAATAAGAAGGATGAAGGAAAGGAAAAAATATTTTTTGATCCCCTCAATAAATACCACTTGGTTGGACCAGGTTACCCAAGATGATTAAAAAAATCCATAAAGTTGAAAAAACAGTTCTACATTGGCCAAGTAAATTAGTAACGTCGCACTGGAGACAAATTAACTTTTGTGAAGCCCAATCACTTATTTTCTACTTTAAATCTAAGGCTTTTTACTAAAATACCAACAGAACAAAATAATGGTACCTCAGAAGTTTATTTGTATTTCTGCACTCACTATGGAAAATGTTATTTTTTAGTCCTAACAATGTCCAGTGATTGTCCTTAAAATGGGACAAAGCACAAGGACAAAATGGCAAAAATAAAAATTGACCTAGAAGGTTACAGTGATAGTCCTTGAAAAAGAAATGCTTTTTCTCCTTGTACTTTGTCCCATTTTTAAGACAAAACATTTCTTTTTCCATAGTGACTCCATAGTCTTTTATTTTTCTTCTTTAGCAGCACTTCAAATTCTAAAAAAAAAATTGAGTTCACGTATTCGTTAATCGCATTCGGAAATCGCAGCATTAATTGCATAATCTAATAGTTGATATAATAGTATGATTGCAGCAAATACGAAAGGCAATATCGCAATCTGACATTAGCTACTACCATGGGTAATATCACACTGTGATATCAACAACAATCATAGTTGACATCACATATCTACCAACTTGAGTACTTCACCAATTTAATTTACTTGTATCTGCTTTGATTTAGCCATTGCACAAGAATGTATGGTATAGCAAACTTCCAGCCTCAACAGAAATGAGCTGACTCAAAATAGGTCCGTATTCAGGGCCACACTCTTTTTTTTTTGCATGACTTAAATTGGCTAGCTAACGCGCTGATTGGCTGGCTCCGAAAGTGATGGCTCAATCCATACACTGGCCGCTCAATTGATAACCTGTATAAGAAAGGTAAACCACGCACGCCTGAAATGATGAAGAAAAGAGTTAGAGTATCGATCCTATCAGAAGAGATTGCTAAAGAGTCCAGTGATTATAAGGTAAATCAATGATCTCAAGTAAAAATAAAATAATAATAATATTCATTTTTTCTGTGTTATTGGGACGAAGATGACTTAATGGCCAACGTTTGGAAGAAGGAGGACGTTAATGGCTTTGCATACAGAGAAGTCAGAAAGAAATTTTACCAGCCTTAAGTCCAAGAAAAAAATGCATGGACGCATTTGATATCTTGCGATCGAACAGCCAAGGATTCCTTTAGGTGGTTTTCGAACAAATTCGGTTTAGATCACGAATTACACAGAAATACATCGAGATACGATGAAGTAGACATCACTACTAAACCCATAGATAATGTAGATTCGCTCTACCTTAAGCTAAGCAACGAAGTGGAGGCATTTATATTTGTCTTACCTGAGAGGAGAACTAAATATGAAAGTCAAGACAGGTACGTCATTGCATATTTGTTTTGTATTTATAAACTAAACTATTTTCATAGTTCATATTGGCGAGCACAAAGAGAGCGCTTTGCAGAGCTCATTAAGGCTTTGAATCGTGGCCACCCTGATTTCCAGTGCCATCTCCTTATTACGAAATACATTGATGATGCTTCTGATGTGTATGATACACTCTACAACGTGAGCCATGTTTAATAATTTATTTTATAATATCTTTACTAACTTGCTTTTTTTATTTATTTATCAAAAAAGTTGCTCCAACTACTTGACTTTAAAGAAAATAATGCAATAATTGATTACCAAGTTCTATTAATCCACAAAGAAAGCATCCCTACCCGAATAGTAGATGAAATGTTTTGGCTGTTCGAAGCCAGTGTCTCTAAATATTAAGATTTGTTATAAAAATATATTGATCAAAATCATGTTTAGTTTAGTACCTCTTTTTTATTTATTTATTCATGAATACCAAAATGAAAGCATACTTTTAAACGACTTGATATTGTGTCTCTTCTTGATTCATCCTATCCTATGTTTACCCTTCAATTGTTGCCCACGAATTAAAAGAAATTGGCGACTCGTCTAGAATGAGTAGCCAGTTCAATGTATGGATGATCAAACTACACAAGAAACGCATTTTCTTAAAGAGTTTATTACACAAAAAAAGATTGAATATGGTCATAGACTCGTATTTTGATCTAGAGTTAGATTCTGTATTATGCCAAATACTCACTGGCATCAGTAAGTGATGCGCGATTGATTGTACAAGCCAATGAGATGAGTGTATCAATTTACAATTTATGAAAAAAAGTGCTCCCAATCATATTGCTAGAAAATAAAAAAACATGGCATCCAGGGCATTGTCGTTGATCTATACATGCTTACTTTTAATAAATACCATAGCGACCGTTGAAAACACGATACAAACATCCTATAATCAAATATAACAAGTGTCTTTGTCAATAGAGTACTATTTATACACACACAGTTTTTTTTTTAAAAAAAAAGAGTATAGTACTGAACATTTCTGAAATATTCGAGGCACATCAGTTTTCATATTCTTAAGTCATTGAAACACTGGTAAAAGACCTTCTGAGTCAGGTTCTGTCAATTTCTATCCTTTTCTCTCGGCAAGACCGCCGTTAGCGGGGTTTCTTTCTCTCTTTAAAAAAGAGGATCACATATAAACAAAAAAAAATGTATTTTTTCTCATATCTTTCCATCTATCACTGCTCTTATTATTGTACACCTAAACAAATGAATCCTGTCACTGTTCAGCAAAGAATTGAATATTCAAAAATTATTGAGTTTGCTTTTGTAAGTATTTGACATCCTATTGTATCATTCATTGTGTAACTCAAACGCTTTAGAATGTAATCGACTCTCATTTTGGATCGATTGAATCCTCCAAGCCCGTTACTTTCCTTGAAGTTGGATGTGGGTATGTACATATAAATGGAATAAAAGAAAAGATATCAATAAACACGAGTGTTTTAGAAAAGGATCCTTCACCAACCTCCTCAAGGAGAATTACGGAGATAAAATCAATGTCACCGCCATTGACCCTTCTCCCGAAGTTGTGGATATCGCAAAGAAACGAACAGATCAAGACATCGAGTTCCAAGCTGCAGGTATCTTCGACTTCAAGAGTGAAAAGAAGTTCGATGTCGTTATGTTCACCAAGTCACTTCATCATTGCTTACCTGTTACTGAAGTAAGTTTACATGTGAAGGGCACTTGTTTTTAGTACTGGGATTAACCTTCATCCATTTGTTTTTATTATTAAAAGGCTTTGAAGATTGCAAATGGTCTTTTGAATGAAAATGGTATTATTATTTCTGAAGAGGTCTTTGGAGATGTTATAGATGATGCAACCCTTGCTTGGTTCTTTGACCGTTGGGATTTGATGACACAGTCTGGTCTCTTCTATAGAGATTATGCTAAAGATCCTTGCGAATTTGAATGGGAAGAGAGATTATTGGATACTTCAAAGAGCCATAGAGAAAGATGGGAGTTGTTCAGTCAGGCGGATTGTTCTACTTCGAGGGCAGTGAGTAAGGCTATCTATAGTGTTTTCGGTGAGCAGAATGTCAAGTTTACCCCAGAGATTGCTTTCTGGTTCCATTTCCCTATTTATGCTGGGTAGTGTATCTTTTTGCTTTTCTTTATAGAACGTCATACTCATTTTTTTTTATTAGGCTTCATGATAATGATGTTGGAAATGCTGCATTAACAGAGTTACTCAAACAAGAAATTCGCTGTCTCGAGAACAAGACCATCAAATCTCTTGGTGGAAACTATGTTATTAATAAGATCAACTAAATATGCCATACCATGTTCAAATAAATTAAAGCATTGGCATAACGCAGCATTAATCTACCTTCATACATTTTAGAGCTCATATAATATACATGACTGTTATAAAATATCACTACCTTTAATAAAATAATAGCTTGAAGTAAAATTAATGCTAAAGTTTATTTGAGATATTGTGGGTACTGAATTGCTATAACAGAGATGTGATCCATCTTTGAGTATTTTAAGAGTTCACAAATTTATTAATTAAACGCCCGCTTTTTTTCGTTGGAATTCTTTTTTTCAATAAAAGCACTCCCCCTTACAAGTATTTAGTACAATTGCAATAACATAAAGCGACACAAATTCTACACTGTATCCAAAAAAAATCGCTTCATGTACACTTACATTTTTCCTTAAAGCTGAGAGTATACAGTTTTGAGTATACAATAAAATGAAATGAAATATAGTTAAGGATATTCTCTACTTCCATTCATTAAGATTTCTCCTTGTTTCGTAGCCAACAAAAGCACGTAATGCTGTCCAAGGGTCTATAACCTGTTTTACAACACGGGTTTTAGTCTGAACTTGACGTATAGATTTTTCTTGTTTTGTGCCCCAGTTTTGACAAGCCACAGAAATTTTTCAAATGCGGTATTTTAACTTTAAACACCTTCATTGACACCTAAACAAAGGAGTTGTATAAGTATGTCATAAACAAGAAGCCTTTATTCATGGAAACCAGTAATTTGCATATACTAAATTCATCTTGTATAAAGAAAAAGGAGTATTTACTTGCTACAAACACTACTCATCAATGTATTTATCATGACGAGAAAACCGTTAAATTAAAGTGGAGATTCATAGATGTGACATTCGATTAAACAAGTCTCTTAAAATTATTTAAATGAGAAGAGAGAAAAAAAATTTTCATTTGTTTTTTACTTTATTCCAACAACACTCTCTCAAGCAACAAAAAGGTATAGTAAACAATTTCTTTTATAAATATCTGTGTGTGTATATGTTTGTTGTATTTGTATAAAATGATGCACAACTTTTTTGGACCCGAATCGAAAGCATTTCCGAGTTCACAATCTCACTAGAGATGTGGGTTATCCAAGGTGAACAATCTCTGAAGAATATATACAAATACAGAAACATTACCATACAGTCATTCTTACTATTGCTATTATTATTGTTATTAA
>VCJJ01000643.1:118161-135857 GCA_024139415.1 Backusella tarrabulga | reverse complement strand
TATATATATATATAAAATCAATAAATTATTTTTTTTAAAAATATAAATCATCATTCTGTTTCAAATCTCTGCATTTCATTTATTGAGTGTTTAAAAATTTTTCTGTTGCCAAGTGAGAAAACTATATTAAATGAATCAATGTACGATTCCTTTCTACATGCCGCCACTGCCACCAGACTCTCTCTGTAGTCTTGCAACATATGCTTTGGAAATGACATTCCATGCTTCCATGTATCGATCCATGCACTTTGAAAGACAAGCCTGCTCCCCAGAATCAAGGCTTGAGCCAGGTTTGGGGACGCACTTCAAATAACACTTTTCGTTGATTTTCTACATATATTCTTATTCGTCAATAACATTGATACGCGTTGTATATATGCATATATCGTCTCTGTCGACTTACGTTTATAAGTTCTTGTGCATTGGCCAAAGCAAGTTCAGAACGAACTTGGTCCATTACCTCTTGCTTTTTGCTGCCCTAAAATAGTGAAATAAACGCGTCAAGAATAAGGTTTTCACTGTTACTATGTTACAAATACAATAGACTTACAGCACCGCCAAGGTTGTAGTTTGAGGAAAAGTCGCTCATTGTGCTGTAGTTGTTAAAAGCGTGGAAAAGAAAAGCTATATTCAACAAGCCACTTGCTCACAGAGTATCTGACGATTTGAATTCGCTTAATAAGAGGGCATCTTAGTATTTGGCCCTACTCACAGTCACGCTTTGGCCAACTTTTTGCGTTTGGCCAAAATCTTAATCTTCTTCTTATTAGAGCTCCAACAGAGTTCTCCTTTTTTTCATTGTCTTGAAACAGAAATACTATGGCAACCTCAAACCGATATCATAGGAGGGAAGTCTACATGTCCCCCACAACAAGCGATAAAAACGTAGCAACAGACTTTTATGTGTCCAACCTGTCTTCATACTTGAAGGCGGACGATGGCATACTCAATAGCAAGGAGCAGATGGTGCACGAATTAGATATTAATGACATTGACGAGGAGCGTATTAAAAATGATGATGAATTAAAAAGTAGAGCACTTTCTCAAAGCACTTGTTGAGGCGATACTAACAAACAATAAAAAAGGCTTTGTACGGCCTGTAAATAGATACTACTCGGAAGAAGAGACAACACACGATGGGTACGACGAGGAAGATGACGACGATTACGACTGTTACGAGGAAGAAGAAGCGCTAGTAAATAACCCGCTGGAAGAGCTTCGACGAAGAACGCTATATAACAAATCCTCGGTTTCTGTAGATAGCCCGTTCGATAATGGTGAAGTCTCCGATATTAGAGCGGCGGCGGCAGAAACAACATCACGAACTTTGAGCGAGGTGTGCCCCTTTTTTTTGGCAAAGACAATTGAAATGACACTATTTGGATTGTTTATGATATACTGGATTGTCAAGGAGCCCATTATACGAATTGCCACATTTATGACCATGATTGTCTCTGGTATCCTTATTGCCCCCTTATCATACACCTGGTCAAAGACTTCGCGGTTTATGCCGTTGTGGATACAGGAATCCGCACCCAGGGCCGGTCACTTGCACAAACGCGCCATCATTAGAACAATTATCGTTCTCTGTCTAAGTGGCCTGATCTATAATAGGTTTGACTCTCTTTGGTCATACATTCAGCCAAGCAAAGCGGGCATTACGTTGCCGTCGCTCAATGATCCTCATCTTGCAGATATAAACAGCCATTTAAAGAATTTCAATAACAGGCTGGATGCGCTTTCTCGTGACCTGAATTCGCATACCAAATCAATAAAGGAAATCAAGTCGGATCAAGGTACACTCAAGCTCGCTATCGAGAAAAACACAAATGACTTTAAAACTGCCCTGGACAAAAGCACACAAGCACATCAGGCAGCTTTGGATCAGACCAAACGCGAGCAGCAGGAAGCTTTAAAGAATGCAATGGCCACTGCCGATCAGCGCATCGATAACAGAATCAAGAGCGCGATTCATTCCATTTTACCCAAAAACTTGTTTGTTCAGACAGACGAAAATGGTCGTTTATCACTTCCGGATGAGGTGATTGAAATGTTAAAGGAAAAGCTATCGTGGGACAAGTTTTTGAAGTTCAATGATCAGGCCACAAACCAGTTTTTGCATGCTGATTATTCACACTTTTTACAAGATCAAGTGAGAGAGGGTGCTGTTGTCAGTAAGGAGCTATTTTTGGATCTTCTGGATAAAGAGATTTTGGAGAAACGAGTAGATCACAATATTGTCGATATCATTCAAGCGGCCATCAATCATTACCATCAAGATGTATTGAATAGCCCTGATTATGCTGCTGAAAAACGCGGAGCTCTAGTCGTCCCATCGTTCACAAGTCCATCTTATCATGATGATGCCTTCTGGAGACGCGCATTCTTTGGTGTGCTTGGTGTGCACAATGGTCCTTTCCACGGTCCCCAAAAGGCATTAGATCCCGAAAGCCACGTTGGTTCATGCTGGTGCATGATGGAGAATAAGGGTACCTTGGGCGTCCAACTTAGCCGTCCTATTGCCATCACCAATTTCACTATTGAACACCCTTCTTCAGAGGTGCTGGCTGGAGACATCGAAAGTGCGCCAAAGGATCTTGAGCTTTGGGGAATACCTTCTCTTTTAAAGATCAATCGCAAGAATGTAACCAGACTACCAGAAACTGGCTACTTGGAAAATGGTGTATTACTAGCACAGGTCCGGTTTGATGTAAAGCAAAATACCCCACTTCAAACTTTCCAAGTTGAGAGTGCAGATACCATTTTTGAAGGCATTATTCTTTCTATCAGATCCAATTGGGGCAATGAAAAGTACACTGATCTTTATCGTGTTAGAGTACATGGATACCCTCCTTCCTCTTAATAACTGACTTTTCCGTTTATACTATTTTACTTTAATTTTTTTTTTTTCACTGCATATTCATTTTTCCCCCCTAATAAAGTTCAGACTGAGGTCATCCAAATAAAAACATTCACTCAAGTCTCTCATGCAGCCCCAAGATAGAGAATGCTAAAAATAAAGGCACAATGCTGTAAGCTTTAACTTTTCAAAAAACACCATTCTTGTAAAGGATACGCTCCTTTATTTTTCTTTTAATATGTTTTTATTCTCAATTACATTGAAATAATTCATAAATAAAAATAAGAATATTGCTACAGACTGTGTGCATCTTTTGTGTTTTGTGTAAATTTAGCAGATCCAAAGAAAGTAAAAAGTAAAAAGTAAAAAAGTAAAAAAAAAGACTTTAAACGTTTACAAAAAGTTATATTAACTAAGAACATGACCACTCAAAACAAAGGACAGAATAATGCGAACACCTAATATGTGTATCGCTTCAACTTAAAAGAATTGTTATTAAAACTTTTTTTTTATTAGGAGTACATGCTCGGATTTGATTCCAGTAACCAGAGTCTTGGTATTAAAACAAACAAAAACTTGGTAACTCAAATTACCAAAATTAGAATTTTTTTTTTATTTTTCTTGTCAAAAATTCATTTTTGTAGAAATCATATCTTCGAGTTTACAACGTCATCGTTGTTTACTTTCAAGTGTATTGAAAAGGGGTCACACGTTTTTCTTTTTCTTTTTCTCTCTTCTTTCTCTTCAGTGACGCAGCGCAAAAATGAATCCCATCAACGACTTCATTTTTTCTAATTACACCACTTCATTTATTACAATTAACAACCGTGAGATTCAAGTTAGATCAGGCTGTGTTCCCATGGAACTTCCTTCAACTGTAATCTCGACAACGAACCTGTTCCCAAGAGTGTCAACTTTAGGAAAATTTGAGAGAATTGAAAATCAATCAAATGTAAGTGTATATTTTTATAGAAATATTTTAACTCACATAATTTCTCTTTCTCTCTTTTTAATGCATTGTTTTACTACAATAATAGTCTTGTATAGAGTGTAGACATAAGTTTACATATTCCGATAAAATGGAATTGAGCAACAGGCAAGCAGTAGGATTATGTGTAGGTTGTTTCCGGTAAGTGCAAATAAGCAAATATAATATACTATTTATAAATGATAACTATAATAATCTAAAATGAATCAACTAGCTTACATGACCAAGCAAGAAATGACGAGGAGCTTATGGACATGCGGCGATGGTTGTTGAATGGAGACCTTCCAAGAGCTGCGTTTATTGATAAGAGTGACCTTGAGTCCGAAAGAAATAGTAACAATTGGATGGAAAGATTACATTTCAGAATGAGTTCGATCGAGAAAAGATTGAGACAATTACGAGAAAGAAGCGATAAGAGGAGAAATAAGAGAAGAGATTATTTAATGATGAATCTGCCAACCATCAACGACCTTAGCCATTTATATGTTAGATCAGAGAATAAATGTGCCATTGCAGGATGGGATGTCACATGGTCATATCCTTTCAGTCCTCAAATGTACTGGGGTATTTCGTTTGACCATATCATACCACTTAGTAAGGCACACTTATATAATATCGCTAATCCATGGCATATCAGTAATATGCAGGTAGTTTCGCATCTCATGAATCAGATTAAAGGAAACACTAGAGATAAGGAAGTGAGAAGATGGCTTGATGAGTGGAGATGTGGACAATTGCATAGCTGTAGAAATTGCAACCATTAATTATATAACAAAAATAAAGTGGACGCTTGTTATGCTGAGTGGAGGAAATACCAGCTTTTATGTAAAGAAAAAGCTCTTTACTAGTCTTAAAATAATAACCTGGAACAACATTGTTATATATTATTTTACAGTGAAATATCAACATTAGAACTCTTAGGTTTTTTATTGGTTTATGATGTTGAATATATTCCTTTGAAAAAAAGTACAACTCGCCTATCTCATCAGCAATGGTCTTGTACTATGTAGTCATTTATATATTTGGAAAGTTTATTAAGCATCACGCATTCTTCATTCATCTTGTAATTACGCTCATAAAAAAAATTAGTCGAGTTCATTAGAGCCTATTTCCATGAATGAGTAGAGAATTCCGTGCATACTCTTTGTATATATTCTTCTCGCCTTGTCAATGGAACAGTGAACTGAAATTCTTTAACAATCACAACTCGATCAAAGCAACTGAAACTAATGGTTATTTAGCCAAGGATACACCTGATAATATATTTGTGGTGTCTGTAGTTTAATAGCATGAATGTAGATCGAAACTGGCGATTTAAGCTTATAAAGGGATAGGTAAGTTAAAATAATGCCTGGTATCAGTCGGTATAAGCGTTTAAAGCATTAGTTAAAGCTGAGGCTGTTTTTGTTTTTTTTTGTTTTTTTTTGCGATCTCTGTCTGTCAAATCCGATCTGTATTTCCTATTATGGGGCTGATCGTCAAATCAAGAATTCATGCTTATAATTGCGGGCGTGAGCCATCCGCTTGGTACAAACGTATTTATGATGGCATTCTCATAGTAGCGTAGAAAGACTCAAATAGATAAGCACGTTCTAGAGAAATACTTTAAAGTACAGTTTAGCAAATAAACTTGAAAATGAAAGTATGGAATGAGACATCCTTGATTATATAATATGAATCGTTTGAAAGCATCTACTGGACTCTAGTTAAATTCTGGGCTCAAACTAGATTTAGCGATGCTATTTACATGATATGTTACAATAGTCTGTGGGAAAATAAGCGCAAACAAAAATAACGCCTCAAATCAGCCTCAAAAAACAAAATGAATTTTTAAAATAGAATATTTATTTATTTAATGCTAGACATGATTCTTTTTTTTTAAGAAGAGGCGATGATAAGCTATTTATTCATTCAAGACAGGAAAGTAGCAAGGGTACCCTCTGCATTGGCAGCTTGTAACTCAGAGTTACCACCAATATGCTTCTGGTTAATGTAAATGTTGGGACAGTTCTCTGGCCAGACTTCACTTCAAGGTAGTTCTGGATCTCCCGGCCATCAGCTAAACAAACAAGGGAGAGTAAATATACACAAACTAAATGTACCGGTGTTCTCCCTTCCTCTTTCCTTCTTATGTTATCACTTACGTCTTGTATCTAATTCGACATTGACATACTCGATACCAAGTTTATCCAGGAGTTCTTTAGTAGCTTTACAGTGAGCTTTTTAAAAAGTAAAGTGAGTGGAAGGCCAGAAAAAGCGCATTTCTTTCATATACACTTACGACAATAGCTCTTTGTGAAGATGGCAACCTTGTTGTTGCTGATAGCATCCTCGACGATTTCTTGAATAGAAGACGTTTCCTTAACGTGTATTTACAAATAGATGTTTATTTATTTTGTAATAATATAATGAAAAAAAAATCTAGCTTATTTATACAAAAATTGTTTATGCGAGTGATGCTTTCGGGATAGTTGCGTTATCATTCCCGATAATGGTGTTTCAACTATTTCTACCAATAAAAACGCCCAATTGAGTTGATTTATAATACAAAACCCCTCTCTATTCCATCATTTTTTGAATAAATGCATGATGTAAATTCATAAACGCTTTCCTCGCTTCTAGTTCCTCATCCATGACTTCTATTGAATGACTAATAACACTACTCTGGTCTGATGTATCTTCATCTTCGTCATTATACTTTTCTTCGTGGCGTAGCTCGGTCGATAATTCCAAAACTTGAAGCAGTTCGTTTATATCATCTCTAAATAAGACACCTATGCGCCCTCCCCATAACCCTAGCGGCATCGATGTATAACCCGCATCAAAGGCTCCTTTGTTTTTCTGATCTTTCATTGAAAAACTTTTTAATAATATATCACTGAGCTTGGGCGCAAATTCAGGGTTTAATCCGCGTTCTTCCATCGCACGAAACACTATATTAAAAATACAACGTAAGCCATTTTCATCCTTTTTCTCACTATATAACCTCAGCTTCTCTTTCCCGCTCTTATTCGTATTTTATACAACAATTCTTACCATTTGCATTAATAGTTCTAGTTACTGAACCTGGCGCAGGATTTCCATATATGGTCATATCCAGCTCAACAAATTCAACACAGCCACCCATCTTACAAATACGTTTGCACTCGCTGACTAATTCAATGTAGTCTTCTTCACCATATGAATAAATCAAGAAGCGGCCATAAATCAAGTCAAATGAGTTATCTGGCATGTCTCGCATGGTCCTGAGAATATCATAATAACATCGCACATATTTAAAGTTACGTGGTACTTTTCGACGATCCTGGATTGGCCCACCTGTTTTATCATCCATGCCGATGACCAACCAATCCGGATAAAGCTGAGCTACGCTGACACACCAAGAGCCATTACCACATCTGATAAAACATAAAACTCTGGTCAGTTTTGATTTTATTTGTATCATATTGTACTTACCCAACGTGTAGAACTTGTCTCTTAGGTTCATTATGGATCGGGCTATGAAATAAACTATTTACACTTTGTTAGCATCATTGTTACATAGTAAATATAAAAATAGATAACAAAAGTAGTAATTAAAAAAAAGGCTGAGAAATAATACTTTACCCATTTAATGCGAGTTCAACTAAATCACTTTTAATAATAACCTTAGTTGAATTATAAGCGACTTTGGTGATTTCAGAAGAATCTTCATCATCAGCTTCAAATCCAGATGAATCATAATCAATTAGAGCACCGTCCTCTTTTAATAGCTTGTAGCCCTCGTTAGGGTCATTTATGTCTTCTGGTAATGCATAAATTGATTTCTCTCGGTGTCGTTTTTGTTCTGCGTCGCTACTAATAGTTGAGAACGAACTTTCGTTGGAATCGATGCTAAGAAAGCTTTTACGGTGCTCTTCTTTTACATTATTGGTATAGGTCTTCATACTAGAGGTTGGAATAGATGTGGTTGCGGTGTTTTTATTTTTTTCGGTTTTCATTGACATGATTGAGCTCATTTCATCATCTGCATCATTTACAGAGCTTGGGCGTCTACTTTGCTCGCAACATTTACATCCAGGATGCTCATCGGAGCTACTGTCTTCATGACTATGGCGGTGTTTTTTGGTACGATGAAAGAGGGAGATATGATGGGGAATATGTAGGGAAGAATCGGGATCATTGATATTATGTTTCACAGTAACAGAGCAAGTCAAGTGTTGCTTTTTATCGGATGCTGTTTCTTTGTCCTGTTTTATCGCTGGAGATTGAAAATACGATTTAATGCTATTATCGTGGTGATGATGGTTATGCTTGTGGGTAACATGAGCTAACCAATTTATTAGACTGCGTTGATGATGATGGTCGTGCTGCTGTTCTGTTGTAACAGACATGTTTTATATTTTTATATAATTGATAAGTATTTAAGGTAAATAGAACAATAAGAGAGAGAAAGAGGAGGGTGGGAAAAAAAGAAGTCATTTATTTTTATGTAAAAACAAAAACTAAACGGCGGGCCTGGGTTTTCCCAGAATAAACCACTTTATTAGGTTCATCAAAGCATAAAATGCTTAAAACATCAGTTTTTGTGACATGAATTGTCATCATTTTATCCTTTTTAAAGAAGAGAATATCATACTAAATTTGAATTTTTGTACCTGACTTTACCTCTTTTATATATGAACACAAAGATGAGCCATACATTTGAATATGACAAACTTATATTTTATTCTGTCGAGAGACGAATAATAATTGTCATCTAAAATATTTTTATGAAAAAGAACAGTATACTTTGTTTTTGCATTAATCTTATCTCTCACATCTCTTTTTAATAAATGCCTCTCTCTCTCGTTTTTTTTTTGTTTTAAAGATGATTTCATTTTTTAATTTAACCGTTCCGCGCTGAAATCGCTCTGTTCTTATTCGTCGTTTCGGTTATTCTATTACTTGGAGGAATCTGGGATGACATTCTGACTACTGCTTTCGACATTACTTGCTCTCGGAATTACCTCTCCCCCGATACCAAGGGCGATTTTCATCCATTAATACTTCACAAGCTCTTACTATCCTATTTTTTTTACTCGGCATTATATAAGTATAGCAATGACATTTTTTATATCAATAGCGGGAATAAGTAAACATAGTTCACATTCGCACTTTGAAAGCACAAAAGCAATGAAGCCATGTATTATATTGATAGACAAATGTAAACCGTTGAAATAAATGTTACCTATTGAACCGTGTGCATCGTTATTGTTAATGAATTGCTTTTAAATGATTTATCCGTAAATTGATTGACTTGGAATATCCCAGTCCCATGACTTGACAAAAAGAGTGAAATGAAAGTACAAAACAGAAGCTGTCGTTACCGTATCTTTGTAACCATAGTTTATTTGATATAATACATCATATAAATGCGCAAAACAGAATATTACTGAAGCGAATCTAAACATCGCCGGAGGATTGCCTAATAAACATTTTATGCAAAAATTAGAAGTCCAATTTGTTCCTTGTAAGTATTTTTTTGTCTTCTTTATATCTCATTATCAGAGATGGATCACTATTCAAAAAAGAGAAAATGAACATGTTTTGGTTGTAGCGAGATATACGTTCAAGTGGAAACAGTACTTCAATGCTTATTTTTACTGATACTTTTGCATGTTTTATCGAAAACCAATTAAATAAACAAGCGGATCGAAAGAGAAGGAAATGATATAAAGTGGATGGGTTATATTATGAATGAACAAATCAAAATGAATAATAAGTAAAGTAAAATATAACTGCTGTTTGTTATATATAGTGATAAACCAAATAGTTGGGAAGACCCCAGACCTCGTAACCTAATGCCTTAGCCATTTTTGCAAGCCCTTCAGTCTCGACCTGATGCTGAAAAGGGAAAGGTGGGAATACAGCCCCATCTCGGTGTACGTTTGCTCGAACCATTGTACAGGTACCTCCAACACCATCCAATGGGACACTGTAAAACAGATCGGCTTGTTCATTTTCATTTCTCATGTCAATCATTAGTTTTCTATGGGTCACTACTTCAGGATAACCTAATAAATCGCAGTTATTATTACTATTGTTACCACTGCTTATATTTACTATTAGACGTACCTTCAACGAGTACATCTTCGGGTGATAAAGTCTTTTGGAAATCCCAGCTTTCGTTTGTCTCTTGCCAGTTATTCTTATCATAACCGCCCTCTTCATTATACGAATGCCAGTAGCAATTGGGCACAATGATATCCTTATCCATGCCAATCAATTCTTCCAGTAAAGTTTCGGGATAATCAACAACATCAGAGTCGAGCCATAACACCCAGTCGTGTAAATCGGTTAAAGCAGAAGACAGAAGCATGTTTCGACTCTTAGCCATGATATTTCGACGCTTTACTTGCACCTCGAAAGCATGTCGATCTTCATTCGAGGCTAATTCGAATTTGTAATCCTTTTGGAAAATAGAAATCTTTTCAAAACGACGCCATTCTTCTAAACGGTTTGCACGGGCAGCTTTGTCCTTTAACTTTTCGATGGTACCGTCGCTCGAGTCCGATACAAGAAATCCAAGCGATATAAGGTTATGAGGGTATGTTAGTCGATTGACATTGTCAAAGAACTGATCGATAAATTGGACGGATTGTTTAAACGGAGTCAAGATGAGTACATGGTCTTTATAAGTGCTGTTCGCATGCTGCTGTTGAGAGACGGTGCTATTCTGGTTTAAATCAATAAATGGCACTTTAGCACTGCTTTTGTGTATGGTAGTTGTAGTAGCGTCGCATTCGGCATTCCATTGAACAGACGGTATTGCCGATGAAGACTGAAAGAACCAATAAACAAGTCCAATGGCACAGGCTAGAGAAAACAGCTGTATTTTTGTGCTTAAGATCATTTATTTGTGTGTGTTTTCTATTATTTATTGTTTATTATTTTGCTTTCACACACACTCTCTCTCCCCTTCTATTTCCCTCTCGCTCTTTTGACTTGAAATGGATTTGTTAGGTTAAGAAAAGGTTTTTTATTCGTTTTTCAGGTTCAATCAAACGAAAAAAAGTCAGCTCAGGTCCCGAGAAAGTCACAATGAGATCACAGTAAAAGAGGCGTTGTGATTACTTTACAAAACAAGTTAAAAGGCTCAAATAGTGTAATAAAACTATGGTTATTGCGATTGGACATTGAAACAATCACCAATAACAAAAGCAATTTTTATGGTCTAAAAATATTTGGTTATATTAACAGCTCCAAATCCAACATAGCAGCGCACAGAGCCAAGTAATAGTATGGCTTTGTGTATACATTTACTTATAAGCATCAAGTTTTAAATATGTACAATCAAACAGTTAAATGGCGAGATAAAAGATCTATGCTTTTATATTCATGTAAAACAGATCGACTTTTTAGTAAAGGTGAATCCTCTGAGATTAAATAAACGTAAGAGTCTGAGTAATAAAAAAACGGTTCTAGAAGCTAGCTTAGATCATCTTTATACATATACACACTATTTATATATTTTATATTGACCATATTTAAAGATTGATGCACTGAAAGCTATAAAAGATTCCGGTAGCATTTTTTTTGAATTTTTCATTTTTAATTTTACTTTTACAAATCAGCCATTTGTTCGTTTAATAGAATTTTCTTTCTTTATACCGCACACCAAAGAGCTGATCGATGAAATAACTATCATTTTTGATAATAGAAAGGGTTATCCGATCTTTGTTGAATCTATTATTTACGTATTTGTTTGTTTATATTTATCTGCATGTTAGCATTTATTCAGCTTATTTAGAAAATACTTTTCAAATGAACATAAAAAAACACAATTTTACAAATATGGTAAAGCAACATAGAAATGACTTATAGTTATTTATTACAAAAAAGACCATCTAGCCTATTTTCTTCAATTTATTCATGTCGAAAAAAAAGATGGTAAAATCACCAGATGTATTATTTGTTTAATAGCATTTGTTGGCGTGGTTTTGTCTCCGCTTGGTGTGGGTACACATAGCGCATATAAAATGATAGTCAGCATCTTTGAGGGACGAAATAGAGAAGTACTCCTCATCATAATATTTGCTGCTTTGTATACATTAAGGTGGTCTGATGCTTCTTTGTATTTTCTGGATTGAGTATTATTTACCTTTGTTTATGTTTATTAGCCCAAAACGAATGAAGAAAAAAGTCTAACGTCATTTGAAACTTAAAATCGCGTAAATTAAATTAAGTCAACTTTGATGCATTCTGTATTGAGTGAAAATACAAAGCCATCCTTCGCAGAGTTTATCGTGAGAGTAACATTATACAATAGAAACGGCGCGACAACAAAAGATGGATTGAAAAAAAAAGTAACTAAATGAATATCATCAGATATAAAAGCAAGATCCAGGAAATTTCCTGTGCGTTTTTCCATGAACATCTCATATTGCACCACTCAGATGTCAAATAAAGCCTTTTTTTGAAAAAAAGATCCTTAGTGCTTATTAGCTTTATGATAAACAGAAACAAGGAAATGTTCCATCTACTTGGTCAGTAGTTCAATTTCTTTTGTTTTTCGTTAAGATGATTTTTTTTTGTTATTTTTTAAAAAAAAAAGTGCCCTGAATTACTATATGTTGACCATCTATGGCGTAAAAATAAATAAAACATACCTCTAACACTCATATCATTCATTTTCTTTGGCTTTCTTATGACTTGGCTTGTATCAACTGATAATAACAACATCCTTTTTACATTCTTATCGCCATATTTACCATTCAGATGAGTTTATATATTCAGGAACAATTACATGAATGGCTTGCGATAACAAATGCGAAACAGTTAATAAAATATTTTAAAATGAGAAAAACAGAATTTCTAAAACTTTATTCGCAATAAACTCGGCGGTAACTTATTCTGCTTTAAAAAAAGGAACCAAAGAACTTCTATCCATCAAAGAGGCGTGGATTATAAAAAAATCTGCCCAAAAAAGTAAATTTTTTTATTGGTCGGATCCAATGCTTGTTTGTTATTCCACAAGGTAGCTCTTGAGTTCCTTACAAATAGATGGAGATCCTGTCTCCATCATAAATACGTATATTTACGATTATATCTTTTTTTCTATTTTTCTTTTCTTCTTCTTCTTTCTCATATTTTTTTACCCCCTCTCTTTCTCTCTCTGTTCACTTTCTCACGGTCTTTCACCCTCTGTACTTTTTTCACTCTTACATTATTTCTTTAATTTTTTCTTCTTCAAAAATGGTACATAAAGATTACGAAGAGGGTGATACTGTGTTCTCATCGTCAGCTCTATTCAATGAAAGCGATTTTAAAGATGACTCATTCTCTCGAACAAATACTATAGATAGTAGCTTGACATCAGAAACAAAGGATTTCCTATCATTAACAAAAACAAAGTCAACATTATCTCACTATGGAAGTATAGCAGCAACAGCACTCATTGAGACTGATGAAAAAGAAAATTCCTCAAGATTTGGTGCATCGTTAAACCTCTTTAATGCAATTATGGGCACTGGAATTATAGGTCTTCCGCTGGCGCTTCATTTATGTGGCTTCTGGACCGGTCTATTCTTTTCAGTTAGTATTGGTTATTTGACATGCATGGCCATGCATATCACCATTTTATGTGGGTTGCACACAAAAACATTTAGTTTACCGGCGCTATGTGGGTCAATGCTAGGCCATGTTGGTTCTCATATTATAAACTTCATTATCTTTTTTCATACCGCAGGAACAGCTGTCTCCTATTATATGTGTAATAACAAGATATATATGTATTTATAGAAAAGGAGTGAGATTTATCCATTAAATTCAATATATAGTGCTAGGCGATACTTTACCAAGTCTCTTGGCTCTGGCTTTTCCTAACATAGAGATTGTTTCCAACCGTAAATTTGTAATAATCATGTTTGGTATTTTTTGTGTAAGTAAAAAAAAAAAGATGCGGTCCATCAACACATTGTTCTTTTGATATCATATGTCTAATCATTAATTTATCTATATATACATATATAGACATTACCTTTGAGCCTATCAAGATCAACAGCTCGTTTTGCAAAATGGTCAGCTGTCACTGTTATCTTACTTACATTTATGCTTGCAGGTATTCTAATTCGAGTCCCAGTCTATGCACCCCCGCTTTCGCAAATTGAACTAGAAACAGTGCCAATATCAGAAAATATGTTCAAAGGTTTGGCCATCATAGGTCTCTCATTTGGATGTTCACAAAACCTCTTTGGAGAATATACATCAACAAGAGATAAACGCCCCAACAGCTGGCTGTTGACATGCTCTGTCGCCATCTTCATGTCTTTCATTGCTAATATTATTTTTGCTGTACTTTGTTACTTGTGTTTCGGAAGAAATGTACAAGCTAATATCCTGCTAAACTTTCCAGAAAATGATCCTGCTATCCGACTTGTTCGGTTAGCTCTAGGTTTATTTATGGTTTTAACAATTCCGTAAGTTTTTGATTCAACAAAATTACAAAGAAAAAAATAGTCATATGTATTTATCCATATATATTTTTTTAGCTTGTCGATGCATCCATGTCGTGAAGCAGTACTTTTGATGTTTGGACATGATAAACATTCTTCTTCAAATAAAGCTCATTACATGGTTACCCTTGGTACATTCGCAGTGGTGTTGTATTTCAGTGCTACTTTAACTTCTTTAGGAAAGGTGTTTAATGTGATTGGTGGCTTTTCCACTACAGTTTTGGGTAACTATTTTAACCATACCAATGACAATCAAGACATATAAACTGATTTTTATTTAGGCTTGCTTTTACCTGGATCATCCTATATATATTACTTTTCTTCTGATTTATTTAAAGGCAAATGCAGCAACAGTGCATCATGGCACTTACTTATTGTATCGATAATCGTGGTTATCATCAGCATGCCTATTATTTTTTTTTCTGTTAAAGATGTATTCACTTGAAATAATCAAAATAATTGACACGTGGTTTATGTGTGTGTGTGTGTGTGTGTGTTTTGTAATTGTTTGTATTTTGTTTCATGTTCCTTTTTATGGTCATTGATAAACTATTTGAGCCTACAACTTGTTATTTTAGATATTAGTTCCGAAATTATTTTTAAAAGGAGTACAGAAGCATATTAGCTCAATTTAACTTGAGCATTGCATATTTGACACTAAATAACGCATAAAAAAACTTTTGTCAAACATAGATATTTTGATGTTTTGAGATCTAGATACCAAAGCATAGTTACCGCAGTACTATTTATACCGAAATATAATGTCTTGATGACTCATCTTTATTAGTATAAACAGATCAATTTAAGCAGATCGAATCTTTTTTACTTACAATGATGCTATTATTGATATTATTTCGTTATAGCTACATACTTCTACTTTACAATGTTGATCTTTGTTTTATCCAAGGTTTATTTATTAATTAATATATGTCCCATTAAGAAAAGGCCTGGGAGCAACAATATAAATTCAAATGGCGTATTCTTTATCCAAAATATTCATCCAATACACAATGTAAAACCTTAAGCATCACTGTACAAACAATAAAGTTATTCGAAAGTAAAAATTTCATTTCAATGTTACATGCTCCACGAATGTTTACTGTGTTATTCAAAAAAATGAGAAAAATGATAATAATTATTGAGACAGGGGGCATATATCATGTGTACAGAGTATATTTCAGGCAGTGAGCAAATAGTGGTTGGTAGCCATGTAGCAACGTCCATAAAGGTATATTGTTTCCCGATGAAGAATAGCATGATGTTAAGTGATAGAGTAACGCACCAGCATGACAGAGGTAGATTCAGTAGGTCCCATTTTTCATCATTTGTAATTTTTATACAATATTTTAAAAACCAGAACATCTGGCTCGCCAGGCATACTATATTCCATTACTTTAGTATCATGCCTTGGGTTAATACCAATCTCTTCACCTCTCTTAAACCCCCTTTTTTTCTCATTAATAATTTGAAAATGTTTCTCGACAATTTAAAAATCTTTTTTCATTAATTTGAAATTTGTTCTCATTTTCTTGAAAAAGACAATACGTAAAATAATCTTGACGGTAAATACACTTGACACGTTACTACCAAGATTGCGTGATTTAAAAAATACAGGACATATGCTGTCGCTTACATTTTATTTTAATTTTGTAGTAAAAGACCTCTTATTCGTCTCTTTTTATTTCGTTACTTTGCATAACTCTATTTTTTTACAGTACATTGCAAAGTTAAAAAATGAGTACCAATCAATTTCAACAAGCGGCCTGAACTTATAATCATTTAAGGCCAACGTTTTTTAAACAATTATATACTTACAGTGGTCCCTCGATAAATTTACTGTTTGTTATACTCACTACTTTCCTTGTCCTCTTCCTAAGTTTGGTGTTTAAATTCATATTCTCATTTATCTTGAGATAGAAATCTTAAACAGTATTAGCGAATCATTTTCGAAATCACTACAAGGAAAAAAAAACACGGAAGATATTAATTGGCTGTGCTTTTTATTTTGAAAAGGATGAGTGATCTGATACTGCTTGAAGCTCTGTTTTTTTCGGTAAAATAATTATTCGTACTCGATAAATCCACACGTAGATAAATTTACTATTTTTGGAGATATATTATCAAGAGACCACTATATTTACTAGGAGCTATGCTCATCGTAAAATAAAAAGTAAACATTTATGTTCTTAAGGAGAGCAATAATGAAACAGAACCAACGCATAGATCAAATATTGACATAGGTGTCTCTAAATTATAGCTGGGTTATTCTTCTCAGGAGTGACCTTTTTGAATGAAGCAATCTCATCCATTTATCATAGGATATAGATGCTCATTGAGTAGTTAGTTATTTGGCGACGTTATAATGAATCAAAATGGTAGTCGGCGCGGTGAGTTCACTGACGAACTCCTAATATAAAAATGCACTAGGATCATTCATGATTGAAGTGAGTTGACAGAGTTAATATACTGTCATATCTGATGTTAGTATTGAATACGACCCGCTGATTTCCGCTCATACCATTGTCATCGCTTTCACAACTAAAAGAACTCGACCACATAAAATAAAGATAATTAATAGTATTTACTCTTAAAGGCATCATACCATATTTTGATCCTGTACCTGATTTTACTTAATAATATTCATGGTCAGTTTAAGTTTATTTTTGTATCATTTAGCAAGGTTTGATCTTTTCGATCAAAAAAAAAATAGTACGGCTTTGTTCCCCTTACCATCTTGATCTGGATGATATTGATATGAGATGTAAAGATGGAAAAAATATTATCCTTTTATCAAGAAAATATGATAACTTATACTCTCAAATTCTATAAAGTATATATCGCAACGGATCAGCAAATTTAAATATAGAAAGATGGTTTGAGCGCTATCCCATTGTGTAATTCACTGGTACCACCTTTATATTCCCCATAAATTTCCTTTCCCGCTATAATTGACAAGGCACTTGAAACTTTTATCGATTGTGCTACAGTCAACAAGCGCGACTTTTCTTGATCAGCTTGGGTTTAGCATCGTATATTAGTTATGCAGACCAAAGATTGATTTTTTAAAAAAAAAATAGAGTGAACTTTATAAGATAAATACTATACATTTAATGGATATCGGTTGAAGTCTTTAAAAGAAAATTATACTGAAATAACACATTTGTATCTGATTATTTTATACACCATTAAGGTTAGAAAAGAAATAGATTTTTCGAGATAACAATATCCCAGATATTGCCGTGTAGCCCCAACAAAAACTTTAAAGTAAATCACTGGTTTATTATTATTGACAAAATATCAATTGATGCAAATGATATGGTTTTATTTTTATTAGAAACAAAATATTTTTTTTAACATGATATCAAGCGAGAGA
>VCJJ01000643.1:99076-116226 GCA_024139415.1 Backusella tarrabulga | reverse complement strand
TTTTTTTTTTTTTTTTTTTTTTTCGTTATCAAAAGATATCAAACACTTACAAGAGTAGAGAGGGTATGGGGGTGGTGACGTTCGTTACCAACAGCAGAGGGCTTTCTAGCGAAGGACATGGTAAATGATGATTATGCTTTTGTAATAAATGCAGATGCAAATGAAAAAAAAACAAGAAAGAAAGGTATCGGAAGTCTTGTGAACTTTATCAAAGGCTATTTATACTACTTTAGATGAAAATAAACCTATCTTCACTTTTTTTTTGGACTACTCCGAAAAAAGAAATTCCGTTGCTCCGCTAAAGTAATTTTTAAAGTCACTTTTTCTTGAATGAGTAAACAAGTCATGCAAGAATGTCCAATTCGAGTTATATCATTGGTTAGCTCAATGGCTTAAAGAGGGAAAAATATTGCTTTATCAGCGTAATGTTTATTAAAACGCGATCCTTTTAATATGATTAATAATTACATTATTTTATATAAAAATAGTTTAACAATATGACAGATCACTTTTTATAAAAAAAAGAAAAGAAAAAAAGACATGACCAAAGGAAAATATTCGGGCGTTAAAATACAGGCGTGTTTCACAAAATGTGTCCCGAGAATGGATCAGTAGCGATAGCATCAATCGAATGCTATCCTCAAACTCATAAACGATCAGAAAACCGAGAACAAGTTATAATAAAGAACGGGAAGCCTTCAACCTTAATTGCCGTTCATGTGTTTTTGTTCCCCTAATTAATCTTCTCCTTTGTTTAAATAAATGTATCGAGTGTGATTGTTTATTAATCAAGTATACAATCAACACTTCAAAATTTTTTTTATTATTATTAAAAAAAAGATGGTGCTATTATTAAAAAAGCGGGATTCGCATTCACCATTCACGAGCACATTTACTATCAGTTGATAAAAATTATGTTTGTCTTTTATGTATTCATATTAAAAGAATAGAAAAGAAGAGACAAGATACATATGACAAAAACAGTAAATCTTGATCGTATCAAATCGATCCTACAACACCCAGTTGTATTGTTTTTGTACCACTTGGTAGATTACATAAAAACTATTAGGGCCAGAATGATTTGGAACGATTATGATGATGCAACTCTCACATCATTTATCTTTCCTACAAGCTCATTTCAGGTGTTGACCTTTTTTTTCAGGTAAAAGAAAGGGGACTTCCAAGAATACATGACGCATTTTTTTTTGTTTTCTTTCGAATGAAGGTACAGCTCTTTGCGTTCGAGAAAGTCAAATGTTTTATATGTGTACTTGGGCTTTGTTGAGCTTAAAAGAGCTTTACTATTTTATTTTGTGATACCAAACACAAAAGAATCCAGAATGGAAAATGACTGGTAAAATCATTGAAACAAGATCACTTACCAATCGTTTTACTTGAATTTTACTCTTTTAGTTTTGATGTTTACATTTGCTTTTTTTTCTTTACTATTTAATTCCTTCTTTCACTTCTGTATCGTTATATTTGGCGATAATGTGATATTTCCCACAGAAAATGTGCACCTTTTAACCAAGAAAGCAATGATAGGATCAGTTAGAAATAATAGCGTATCCATATACCTTTTTAACTATCTTGGGCTCATTAGCTGATTGTTATCTTGTTCTTTATTGACCTTTTAGCCTTCACTTGCAATTCTATAGTATAGTCTCATCAACTCTTTTAAAGAAAAGGAACCGTGCTTAAATAGTCCCTGTTAAATTTCCCTTTCCTCCTTTTTTTAATCCATTAACTGTATCCTTTTTGGTTGCCAATGAATCCATTCAAGCGGGAAAAAAGGCTGCATAGTTTTTTCTGACCTTAATCTATTTAGTACAAAATAAGAATTTGTGAATTGGAGAAGCTCCTGGAAGACATTTTGGGTGACGAAATACATCTAAATGTAATAGTAAGAGCGTTTTCATCCAATGGTTGGTATTTTATCATGGCTTCTTTGTGAACGATTTCATAAATGTAACGCCTTTTGAAATTGTATGTTCTTCGATACCAAAATAACACTGAATCATAGACTTTCAAATATCATTAAAATATGTCATTGTTGGTGTTGTTTCTTGTTTAATTTGCTACCTCATTGATATAGAAGAGTACGTAGTTAATTCTGGTCCCAGCTTGATACATAACTTATTTACCTTCTAACAATACATCGGACTCATTATCAGGAAATGCTTACGTAACATCAGCTTTGTCGTACTCATCCATAGTTGTTGGAATAAATTCGGGTGATAGAAGCCATCAAGGTGGAAAAAAACCAGCTGTAAAGTACGCATACAATAGAGTTGATGAAGCACTAAAGCCGGCCAAAGCAGTAGAAAAATCTGTAGACAGAAACCAGAAATATGTATTCCACCACGATTTCAGTTTTTGAGGATTTGGAATTCTGCAATTTTCCAAGTAAATTCAGCGATTTTCACATATCATAAAGTTCGAAACCGGAGCTGAATTTGATCCTTTTGGAGGTACAAAATAACCCAACAGGGTCACTCAGGGAAGATTCAATGCAAAAGGGCGCAGGCTCAAGAGTAGGATATTGGTTCTTTTTTTCATAATTTTTGATTATACTTTTGCTAATTTTCAAATAAAAACAGATCCAGAAACTAAAAGTAAAACTAAGCAAAATGCATACGATGTGTCGTTACACATTATTCAGTTTCTTTTATTTTGGTTTAGCATGGACTTGGATAGAGTCTAAGCGTACATTCAAGTGCTTGATGCATAAATCATAATTATAATATTCTTCGTTTCAATATCTAAAATGACAGAAAAACAAAGGTAGGAAGGAAAAAACACAGCCTTCTTTCTTTCTTGGAAAATGCGTCATCTGTTTCCATTTTGTGCTCATTTTAAACACCGATTACTAGTTTTTCGTGAGTAGGTTCTCAACCGGTTTTCTTTTTCCCTTTTTTCCCTTAACAAAATGAACTCATTATCAAACTTCCAAATCCCAGACGTCTGGGAAGTCAAGGTAGGACTCCATTCTAAAGCACTTGCAAGTGTACAGAAGCTATAGTAACCACTTTTGTAATATAATAGGATGTCATTAATAAAATGTAGCGTCATTTACCCACTGGTGAAAGAAAAAGAAGGAAAAGAGAGAGGAAACTGATAGCAATTGTATAGGAAGAATGTTGTATTAAACTACACAGAAATGGAAGCCAAGGTACATGAAGCAACCAGTGCTGATCCTTGGGGAGCTTCTAGCACCCTCATGTTGGAGATTTCTCAAGGCACATACAACTAGTAAGCTCGTTTTTTGTATAAATAGCAATTGGTTTTTACTAATAATAACAAACCAGCCAATATTTCAACGAAATCATGCCAACTATTTATAAACGCTTTACTGAAAAGGATGCTAAGCAGTGGCGTCAGATTTATAAGGTAAGACTTGAGCCAAATATGTGCGTTTTCACTTGAAAATAAACAAACAAATAAACAAAAAAACAGGCTTTGGTTTTATTGGAATACTTGGTTAAGAATGGCTCTGAACGCGTTGTTGATGATGCACGATCCCATATTAGTGTGGTTAAGATTATGAGAAACTTCTATTATATTGATGAGAAGGGAAAGGATGAAGGCATTAATAGTAAGTAGCTACTTTGATTGGCATTCACTTTACGTAATCTCCTGACACTATGGCGGCAATAGTTCGAAACAGAGCACAAGAAATCGTGGATTTGTTAAGCAACACCGATAAAATAAGATCAGAGCGTAAACTCGCAAAGAAGAATCGCTCCAAATACACTGGAGTGAGCTCAGAAAACAACCGATTTGCCTCTGGAAGCGGAGGCATGGGAAGTGGCAGTGGTGGTGGCTCACGATATTTTGGCTTTGGAAGTGAGTCATCAAATGGATTAAGTTTCAATGGCGATGCCATGACAATAGGAACACCGTATGCTGCTCAACGAGGTAGATACGATGACGACGACGACGAGGATAACAACTATGGCGGTTTCCATGACAATAACAGTGACTCCAATGATAAGCGCAATAGTTTTGGAGACGAACCAAAGGAAATCACCGACAATGATGATGATTGGGGAGATTTCACTTGGGGTGGTGCAGGTGAAGAGGCAAAGCCAAAAAATAACACTTCGAGTAAGTCTTACTTGCATGTGTGTGTGTGTGTATGCAATATGCTTAGAGTAACCATTGTATCTATTTTAGGTAACATTTTGGATGATGATTTTGCTGATTTCCAACAAGCGGATGACTTCACTTCCAACACAGCAGTACCTACAAAACCAGCGAACAACAACAATGATTTATTTGATTTGCTAGGTGAGAGCTCTACTTTACCAGTCTCTCCTGCTCTTCAATTCCAACCCACCCCTCAGCTAATGTCACCTTTGAGCCAGTCGTCCCAACAGCCTCAGCAACAACAGCAAAAAGCACCTGAATCACCAAAACCAGCAGAGAGCCAGGGTGCACTCGACACTGGAATGTGGGCTCAAGCCTCCAATTTTGTCTCTCTGGATGGACTTGGTAAGAATGCAAACACAAACCAACCCAAGATGGGCCCTTCTATGAACTCGTTAAAGAACACCAGTGTAGCAAATGACTGGAACAAGTGGGCAACCAACAACAGCAACAGCACATCGCCTAGTCCTGCTGCTGTTACCCCTCCTCCTAAAACAAACAGCGCTTTTGATGACCTGCTATCTTTATAAAGAAAAGTTTAAAAAATTAAAATAAATTATATAAATATATTTACACAAAAATATAATCAATTCACATGGAAATGGATAGTATGATAATAGCTCTTATATTCGCGATAAGAGCTTGAAAATACCACGTATTTTGGCCAATCAATGTAAGCGTGGTTTCAATCAAAAGTCTATAAAAGTCCCGCCGTTTTCGTTGGTTTTTTTTCTTGTTTGATTCTTGCTCTGCTTGGTATTTTCTCAATAATGGCTGCCTCTGTTGCTTTTACTATCTATTACGGTACTCTCGTTCACTCTGTCTCGCTCAACGAACTCGAAATCATTAAAAATGGTGTGCTCGTCGTTGACGAGAAGACTGGTGTCATTAGGGAATTAGTCAAGGATGTCACCAATGTCCAGGACTTCATTAAGGAAAATGGCCTTGAAGGTGCTCAAGTAAGTCTGCTAAATAAAGGGGAGAGGATCGAGGACATGAGGAATTATGAAACTAATGTACATTCATTAGCTTCATGAGCTCGGTCCTGAGCAGTTTATCATTCCAGGTTTCATCGATACACACGCTGTAAGTTAACATTTCTAATTTTTACAGATTCAGATAGTGTAACTTGGAAACTCACTTCTTTTTTTTTTTTTTATGCACTAGCATGCACCCCAATACATGTTTGCTGGCTCTGGCATGGACTTGCAATTACTCGACTGGCTCGAGTCCCACGTCTTCCCTGTTGAATCTGCTTTCAAGAGCGTGGACCATGCCCGCAGTGCCTACGAAAAGGTTATTAAACGTTTCCTTACAAATGGTACAACTACCTGCAGTTGGTTTGCCACCATTCACTTGGGCGGATGCAAGGGGCTAGTTGATATCATTGAGGAATTGGGTCAACGTGCTTATGTTGGTAAGGTCAACATGGACCAGAACGCTCCTGATTACTACATTGAAACTACCGAACAAAGTTTACAAGACACTCGTACATTTGTGGAATATGTCCAGACAAAGAAGAATTCATTGATCACACCTGTCATTACACCTCGCTTTGCTATTACTTGCTCTACTCCATTGATGAAAGGACTGAGTGAAATTGCAAAGACCTACAATGTGCCCATCCAAACCCACTTGTGTGAAAACCACAATGAAATCGAATTCACAAAGGAGCTGTTTAAGGATTCCAAGGACTATACCAGTGTTTATGACGATCACTCCCTTTTGAACGAGAGCGCTTATATGGCTCATTGTGTTCATATGACAGATGATGAGCTTGATTTGTTGGCTAAAAGAAAGACAGGTGTGGCGCATTGTGCAAACTCCAATTTTTCGCTACACAGCGGCATCTGTGATGTTAGACGCTTTTTAGCTAAAGGCATCAAGATTGGTCTTGGTACAGATGTTGCTGGTGGTTTCTCTCCTTCCATGTTGGATGCCGTACGTTCAACTTTCTTTGCTTCAAAGACAATGAAGATCATGCACCGCGATGGTCCTTCAAAGGATGATAGCTACGCCCACTTGACTCCTGCAGAATTAGTCTATCTTGCTACTTTGGGTGGTGCTCAGGTCTTGGGTCTCCAGGATAAGGTCGGTAACTTTGAAACAGGAAAGGCTTTTGATGCACTTTGGGTTGATTTGGAGAGCGGTTCTGTTGATTTAATGGGAGGAGAAACAATTCATCAAAAGGTGGAAAAGTTTTTGTTTAATGGTAATGATCAGAACATTAAGCATGTCTATGTTCAGGGAAGACGCGTTGCTGGAAAAGCTTAAATGCTCTATACATATTACATACATATATCATATATCCATTTATTATTATTATTATTGGCAGTTTACATAAATAAATAAATTATATATCACTCCATATTCGATACAAGGAATAAACA
The DNA here is from genome assembly GCA_024139415.1 of Backusella tarrabulga. NCBI lineage: Eukaryota > Fungi > Mucoromycota > Mucoromycetes > Mucorales > Backusellaceae > Backusella > Backusella tarrabulga. The sequence continues at coordinate 109,687 of VCJJ01000643.1, read as the reverse complement.
CAAATATCCTTACAAGTGTCGTTTATTAAGATATTGGGTTTATCATATTATAATTTCCCATGAAACTTTAGAATCAAACTGACTGATCTGCTATCTATTCAAATGAAAGTATTTCCTTTCATGAATTTCTAATAGTTGAAATAAAAGGTACCCCTTTTGTTATCTTATGTCGTAGCAATCTATGATACATTGTAGATATGCCCATGATTCAATTACACCGGTATAATGCTTGAATTACATTTGAACAACGATAAATAATTGATCAATCCAACTATAAACATCTCATTATCAATAATTACTTCATCGTTATGTACAGTTAACAATATCATACATAATAATACGTCACATTTATACATTAGGGTTTATGTACATTCTCTACTGATCAATATGACACTTTACTTGCTGTGACATCGGTAAGAGCTATCACTGACAAAAAAAAATAACAATATCAAAAAAATAATACAAATAGTTATGACCCTCCATCGCCGATTGATAATCTTGACATCATCATAATTCATAATGAAAATTACAAGACATAAGTGGTATAAATATGGTATCCAAAAAAAAAGAGCACATGGTCATGCTCCAAATCCCATTAGAGCATCCATTTTCTGGAAATTGGAGTCCTTATTTATATCATTGCTGTAAAAAAAACTGCAAGATTAAAGAATCATTCAAATGTATTTTTATATAGACAAGCTAGGTACCTTGACTTTATATTTCCTATTTTAAAATGAAGAATGCCTTAAAAATAGTCCTAAAAAAATCAATTTTGATAGCACTGGTCAAACTCTATAAAATTTCATCCCCATTGCATCATGAAATGTCATCCTACGACTCTCCAATGCGCCATTTTATCATTGATCAAAGTAAAAATGCTGTGTGTCGCATTGTTATCGGCTATTTCCTTATTAGGTCACTTTTCGGAAATAAAAACACCAAAGGGTAAAAATTGCTGGCAACGGTATTCACCAAGCAAAGCCTTCTGTTACTTCTTGTAACCATTTAGAAACCTTAATTGATCGTTCCGAAATGGAGCAGCCTTTATATGCAAATGAAGGAGGATTAGCACTTTTTGAATTAAAACAAATGTTTATTATTAATTATGGTACATGCTGATTTATTATTATTGATATATATGAATGAATATGCCAGTTACTACTCCAACCCGATTTTTACCAAAGAACCAACTCAAAGACGTTTTGTTCAAGAGAAGGGGCCTTCATTTGTTGTACCCACCAGTCAGGGGAAACGAGTATATTCTTAAAGATCATCATGGCAGGATCTTTTAGTAGAGAGTTGGTATCCTCAGGGCAAGAAGTGGTATCTGTTATCTTGTGGCGATGATAAGCTTTTTTGAATATCTGTATTTTTTCTTCAAGTGACTGATCATGTTCTAATTCTTCGGTGATAGGCGACATTCCATATTCCACGTTAAACTCAATTCCCATTTTGATCGTTCCATCTTTTGTTGATTGTCCTCCTTCTTTCATCTCTTTTACTAAGCTGTTTGCATTTAAGACAGATGCGCCTGCATGATTAATGTGTTCTATTTCTCGAACCTCCACGTTTTTTGGTATTTGTGCGAAAAATGCCAATATGTTTATGTTTGTGTTTATCTTGTCAAATATGACGACTGATGACTCGCTTGGTACAGCAGATAATTTTGAATCGAATCCATTCTCTTCCAGCGGGCATAGTTTAAATTCCAAGCCAAGTGTGATGGGATTAATTCTTATAAATTCGCTTAAAAGTAACATCTCTATTGAAAAAGGAAATCCGCTCGAAACAGAATCGTCTTTTGGGTGTGACGTTGAGAGTATGTCGACCTAAGAAAAAAGCACATATGTTGGCCTCAGGAAAATCATACAGAATAGTGCATTAAACAAAAGAGAGAGAGAAGGGTGCACTTACATGTATTCTCCAGCCGTCTCTTTGAACATCATTTACTATTCTATCGGCGATAAGAGAAGACACCAAATAACTGTACCATAAGTTGAGTCTACCAAGAGTAATGAGATCTTCGGTTGGTATATAGTCTCCAATGTAATAGAGAATTTCAAGGGGCAAACTGGATAGTTTATACATATTTTAATAATGAAGAAGAATGAAGAGAGAGAGAGAGAAAGGTAAATAAATAAAAATTTAATGCATTTATGCTAACAGTATACAAAAAAAAAAAAATTAAAGCGCCACTAAAAAAAATCAAAGCAAGGTGCTTGATTTGCAGGAGCCAAAATAGATTTTCACATGAAACTCAGTCGACATTGATTTTGGCATGCAAAAGTAGTGGATCATTATGCGATGATTGCGTGGGTACACATACATGCTATTAAATGTGGTAATCATAAGTGTAAACAGAATGAGAAAGAGCCTGGAATGATTATGTTTTCTAAAGATCGCCTTACTACAATAAAACACGGTTTCATATATTTCGCATGTTCCTTAAACTGTTAAGCGGCCATGTTGGATCGCTTTTTTTTGTTATACTTTTTTGCATTTCTCTCAAAGACTACTTGAGTAAAAGTCCTCCATTTTCTAGGCTTAAACAAGATAAAGACTCTTTCTATAATTAAAAGTTTTAAAACATTCAAAATGTGCCAAAAAAAATATAATTCGGGGTTTTAACTGTCGCTATTTTCGAGCAAGTTTTGGCTTACTGAGATGTTAATTCAACATTTCTTGACATGAATCAATGTTAAAACTTTTACTTATAGAAAGGGTTTTTTTATCTTATTTGAGCCTAGAAAATGGAAGACTTTTACTTTAGTAGCTTTTGAGAGAAATGCAGAAATTATAACAACAAAAAAATAATAAACAGACAAGTGAAAGGACTGCTAAATTGACAATGTTTCTATGCTATTTCGCTCCAGGATCTATTGCATTATTTTCTCTTTCTTTAAAATAAGGCAACTGTAAGATAATCTCCAGTTGAAATACTCTAACTTTAAAGGTCTTTGCCAAATAAATCAACATTATGCAAGTCAACAAAGAAGTTTCCTCAAGTAAATGTAAGTGGATAAATGGATATACTGTTTTAGCTGATATTTTATTTATAATATATTTACTTATTTCAATGATAGTCATGCCTAGAATACAAGCACGAATTTGCCACTGATAGCACTACCAAGCTCCTGACAACGCGTAGCATTAAGCAGTGACTCAGGTCGTGATAATAGCTCAGGTGAAGATAGTGATTCAGTTAAGCAGCCATTAAAAATACGAAAGACATCATATTAAAGGCCATGCTGTTCTTGCTGTACTTGTACTCGATTCAGTACTTCATCTAACTATCGTTTTCTAATAATAATAACAGTATCTGAAAGCAGTTAATTAGTACCTAGTGGGAATGATAGTACTATTATTAAATATATAGTCTTAATAAGGCTGTAGTTCTCTCTATCTTTTTTCTTTTTGATTTTTAATCATCTACAGTATGAATATATATACAAAATATAAAGAAAAGAAAGAACTTGTTCAATTAACTAAGTAAATTGATTGATGACACCACCAAACATATTTGATCGGTAAACACTATATTTCGTATAGTTGAATTGGGGCTTCATAAAACTTGGACATATTTAAAAACGAATTGTGTATCGAATGCTGTTGAGTTTTATGTATTCGCTTACTCTTGCGTTGCTATCATCATCACCATCGCCTTAGAGAGTGTACATTACTATATTTACAAAAGCTGGAGTTACCAATCATTATACAATAGCCGTATACGAATTAGAACTACGGGTGTTAGAATGAAGTGAATTGAATAAAATAGACTTTTTGCGCAGTTCCTCCATTTGCCACATTGATCAATGGTATAAGCATATCTGTGTCAGCGATTTGAAATGAAAATATGTTACAATAGTTAGTGTAACTTTGAGAGGTTAGAACAAAAATGAAAGTTCACACAAATATTCTTGAGCGACGGTTTGTGTGTTTAGTAAGACTGAACAATTAAGAGTTTATTCTGGAATAGGGTTGTCTGAGCCACTTGAATATAAAACAAACATAACAAAAGAAGAAGTTTTTTTTTGCATAGTTCCTTCACAGGTTTTAAATACTTTAATATATAAGCTCAAAGTGTATTACATGAATCTTTCTCTTCTGCTCTTTTGCTAATTTTTTTCTTCATATTTTTTTCTTTCTCATCTTTCTCATCTTTCTCATAGAGGTCTTTCCAAGTGACTACGAGGATCAGGAGGAGACGGTGTTTGATGAATGAATAAGCCGTGTTGTTGCTGTCGCTGCTGTTGCTGTTGCTGTTGCTGTTGCTGTTGCTGTTGCTGGTTGTTATATGGTTGAGGATTGTTATCTGAAAGCACATTTCTTGATTGCATGACAGATACACCATCTTTTGAACTATTATACATACTAGACATACGAGATTGATTTGATGCTTCGTGTTGGATTTGCTGCTCGTGTTGTTCATTATGCTGGCGAGAAGACTGCTGGACCTGCTCTTGTTGATGTTTATCTTGTTCTTGAGGTTTGTGTGCCATTGTATACATTCGTGGATCATTGTGGTCTCCGCTCATTTGACTCTGCTGATGTAGCGGAATAGCATTAGTGTTGATATGCTCAGGAGAGGACGAGTGGTGAGGTTTTGATTGATGTGACATTGGGTTCGATTGAAGTGCAGGATGAATTGTAGGCTCATTGTTACTAGAATCAGTGTTCCTCACAATGGGGGAGTGGGAAGTATCGAAACTAAATGACATTTCAGATGGAGTAAAACCTGGTGTAGAAGGTGAGGTGTTCATACTGTAGGTATTTTGAAAGGTAGGATTGACATAGTTTGTTAACGATGTGTCTAGTCCCATGTTGGTACTATCATAATGATACACAAAAGTAGGTCCAGGAGGATGCTGAATTGGATGAATTTGATGTTGTTGCTGCTGCTGCTGTGAGTGTTGCTGTTGATGTGATTGCGAAGGAAGGGGAGCTTGTTGCTGTTGCTGATTATTTGGTTGATGTGACACTGTGGAAACAGGTACTGATCCGGGTCTACCATCTTGCTGGTAGTGTTGGGGTAATTGAGGTGCTAATGGATGATGAGAATGATGGTGTAGAGAATCTGGTGATAAATTGTTTTCATTGCCCATTGCCACAGACTGTTGTCTTGATTTTCCCTTTTGTGAAAGTCTTCGTAATGGCTCAAATGTTGGTTCATCGTTTATTTGTCTTTGACGCTTCTGGTTTTTGACTAATTGAGTTTCTTGCAATTGACGTTGATTGTGAATTTTAATATAATAGGTTTGCTTGGGAATTTCGACGGATAAAAAACCCTTAGGTGCGGTATCGTTCTTTGAAGAAGGTTTAGGTGTTCGGACAGGTTCAGGTTGTTCAGATGATTCGTCTGAAGTGCGTCTATTAGAACTTTTGCTGCCATTATCAGCATTATTACTTGATGACGAAGGTTGGTTTTCCAATAAATTATTTTCTGCAATAAGAGCATCAGGAAGAGAAAGCTGGTCAATACCAATAGCTTCCGCTACTGTTTGAAGTAAACTTGATAATTGTTGATGAACTAGTTGAGAGAGTTCATCACTCCCAGCAGACGCCATACACAGCTTACTCCAGATCTGATTTAGTTGGAATGTTCTTCCTGCTGAGTCCCTCAGTTTAATCTTTTGACGCTCCTCAGACAATCGATTATAGAAACGACGCTCGTTCCAGTGAATATTTGGAAATTGTTCTCGCACGCGATTCCGAACCTCTTGAGTTGTCATACGTTGACGTGCTAGTTCGCATATCAGATCGGTCACTTCTTTAGGCCAACTGCGTTCAATCTCGTTGGGATTCATTAGTTCATGGTTATGCTTGCCAGCGTCAGGATTTAAGGATTTACGAAACTCCCAGTGATGGTCTACTTCATAAAGAACAACACGCCATCTACAGTCGCAGCGTTTGGAAGGTCTTTTGCGTTGTGGGTTAGACTTTGGATTACGTAGAGAATCAGGAAGTCCCTCACGAGAACAATACACATAGATGTTCTATTAAAACGTTTTTTATCCTTGTTAGTAGAACATTCTTTTTGTTTCGTTTTTAAACCATTCAACAGAAGTATAAAAAGAGATATAATTACTCTGTGTGTACTAGCTTCCTGTTTTACTGTAAATCCGAATTCCGCACATAAATCTCTACAACGCTCGATCGCAGTAGTACTTTCGTTAAAATTCATTCCGATCAATCGCTCATAAAACGGCTCAAGCTATAGATATGGATACAAAAAAAAAGAAAAATGGGGAGAAGGTTACCAAAACGCCAAAAGTAAAGTTGACCGATAGAAAAGCTCTCGCTTTATAAAGGCAAGATAGATAAAAAAAAAACTTACCAATATTGCCTGCTCTTGCTCTTGCTGCGGTGTCAGTCCCTGATGGGCAAGTGGATTCTGTTCGGAATGTTGCGATTGTTGAGATGCTTGTCTTTTTGTCATGATGTGGCGCCGTGTGAATGCAAATATACAGCTTTGTGTTTATAGCAGAGAAAAAAAACACTAAAAAAAAAAGAGAGAGAAAAGAAATAAAAAGAAAAGTAGAGCAGAAACTTACTTAGAATAGCTAAGTAAGAGAATATAAAAATGCGATAATAGAATAAACTGTGTTTTCTTTTTATTTCAATAGTTTATTTTAAAGGCTATCAGATAAAAGAAAAAAACTTTTTTTTTGACACCAAAGTGAAAAGAAGCTTACCTTCACAATTTACTGACAAGAAACAACAGGCAGGATAGTCGGTACCAAAAATCCTGTGAATATTTTATCAATTAAATCAGTAAAAAACAAAAAAAAAAAGGTAAAAAAAGGGGAAAAAGAAGTGAGAAAAAAAAAGCTCAAGAGAATTGTTTTTGGTAATGCGCTCTTGATTATTATTGTATGTATCTTTTGGTTGCCTTTATATCTTGGATTTGAAACCTCTCCAATAGCAAACGACTGGAGCTACCTCAATTTGTACTACAATGATTTCGCTTTCAAAGCGACCCCCTGTTCGGTAATTTGGATGCTTTAGGCCTGGCATAATAAACAGGGCAACGCCAGTTATACCACGTGCTGCCAAAGGACTAATGCAAACATCTACTCTGTCGTTTTGAAAGCTTCTTTATCTTTTTTAGACTTAAAAGAGTGTAATTTATCTGAGTGTTACTTTTGGGTGTATTTCCTTCTTTGGTATTTATTCCAGATCATTTTTCTAGTCCTTTTTATTTTTATTTTTTTTATTTAACAATTGGTTTGCTTGGTTTCATGGCGGGCGAAATCGCATATATATTCTTTTTTTCCCTTTCTATTCATTCACTTGACTGGTGATTGTTTTGCTGGTTTAATATAAGCTCTTTTTTAACGAAAAGAAAAAGTGAAAAATATAGTTAAACCTAAATTACGGAGGTCACAGGGCAACTATGTTTCAATCCGAAAAATACATAGAACAAACTGAATCAAACGCTAATCGATGCTTTCTGATTTACGTTGGACCCTGAAAACTAGATTCTTGGTCGAAACTGAGACCGTAGCGTGTCACGCAGCGCTTTTAAGGTTTATTCTCTTTTTTCACCAGTTGTTATTTGTATTAATAACAGCACTTTGTTTACAATTAAACAATAAATCAATTCTGCTTTAAACATAGAGTAGTAATATATGTTTGCATTTGCTGTTTATAACAAAATATATACGGTTTAAAAAGCGTATACAGGCATTGCATTTCTATCTAAAGCTTTTTTCTTCTTCTTTCTATTCCTAATGGAACGACACTTTATATATTTGGAGAAGCATTTACTTACCTTGTTTTATATATTTTTTATCAATAAGATCCATGTCTTTCTTGATTTCATTTTCTCGTGTACCTTCTTGTTTAAATTTACAAATAGCTGAATAGCAAAAAGAAGAGAGACAAAATCGAATAAACACTAATAAATAAAGAAAAACTTAGCCCAAATAAATAATAAATATTCTCGAAATAAGTAATTGTAAACATATGCATATGCACAGTAAATAATAAAAATAAAGAGGTTTCAGCTAACTTGATTCAATATCACTTCAAGTCGATTCATTAAGTAATAAAATCTGTCAAAAAAGCCTAGATAAATCAGTATATGGTATATGTTTAGCTAATGAGCGCCATATTTCCTTTCTTATTTTTCTTCTTTGAATTATATCGCCATCAAGAGCAGTGCATTTCTTCTAAAACACACCGACATAAAGTTACTCAAGTAAATGTAATCACAACACCTTAGAACGACTTCAATTGTACAAAGGTAATCTAATGCCACAGCTGTATCTAAACAGGTTTTGCAATAAATGACTCCTTGTTGTACAAAACTTTTCCCGCGTTTATTAATACTTTTATAAATAGAAAAGATGCAGTAGCGCCGATGAAACGTACAAAGCAGCCGCCCATTTCATAACAGACTTGTCACTGATCGTAATATTTGCATTGATTACATGGATACGATCAGAAAAATGAGCCATAAAGCTTGTAGGATATCCGAATAATTCCAGACACTTTTGACTACGACTGTTTATTTTTATACAAGTTAAAAGCATGACCATCACCAATGTTACTTCAATCTACATATTTATATCCTGTGCTGATTAGAGATATCAGTTGAACCAATGCATGCATTTTAAAACGTGATGGCTTTGCTTAAAAGTTTGAGCAGCAAGTCGATATATTTATATTATAATGTATTTAGATAAGTTTTATTTTATTTTACATCCAAGAGATATAGTTTACGATGTCAATATTTTAATAGTTATTATAAGTGGATGGTGACAGGTTTATTCTATCAATACTCCTTGTCTTCTATTATTATCACATTTATGAGGCCCACATGGTAACATCAGAAACCCCCATTAGGAAGAGCGATCGACTTAAAAAGAAAAATAGATAAAAGTGTGGACAAATGTGGTATTGACATTGATGTTGATCAAAATTATGGAAAAATATGAAAGAGATAAAAGTATGGAGACGGAGTACTCTGGAGAAATGGTTCGGCTAAAGTAAAATATCTCTTAAACGGCCACTATCAAGAACAGCATGAATGTGATGGACAAGTTGTATCTATATGTACAAAATATAAAATAGCTAATATCGCACAATGAAATCAATAAATGAAAAACAGCCTCTAACCATCTTAATCATGGCTTTATACTTTTCTATTTACACACTCATCTTAATCTGGAAAATAAAATAGAAAGGCTGTATATTTCAAAATACAATGTTGGAAAAACTTGTCTATAAAAAAAACCGTATATTTTCTTTATCGCATTTTAACTCCCACATATTTCAAACTACAAATCAAACTTCAAGTAATAAGCGCTGAGATTATCGACATGATCAACCTCGCAAATTGCAAGTATGATAAAAAGTCAATCGATCGATCAACGTTTACTATATTTACCTGATATACAATTTATATTGTGTTTCAACATCAATCATAGTTAAAGATAAACAGATGACGAATCCTATTTAAATCTATTAATTTACATTATTCGAAAGAAGGTAGAAAAGTTATTTGAGAGAAAGAGAGAGAGAAGTGAAAATACGATTAATTTGCCATTGAAGTAAAAATACTGACATGACTTTCTCTTCAAAAGTTAACAAGTAGTTACCTTTATTTATATGATATTATTCAATGAATTAAATGCTTTAATGGTGTTTCTAGACCCTATCGTTTTTCATAATTAGCGAAAACATGATATCAGATGTAAGCTATGATTGGTAGAAGCTTTAAAGAGATATTTTTTGTTCAAGATCTCGCATAAAATAATAATCAAAATCCAATAAAAAAATTTTAAAATCAAAAACGGGGATGTGGCATTTAAAAAGTAATGTAACTCGCTAAAAATAATATTTACTCTGTTTTTTTTTACAATTTCCTGTTAAAACATAATGCATTTCGATTCGTAATAAAGAAGTTAATTCATCATTTATAATGATAATAAATAAAGAAGTTAATTCATCATTTACAATGATAATAATTAAATTTATTATGAATTAAGCATAAAATAAACTCTGTTCTGCGCCATTCAAATGTCTTGGCTAAATTTATCGCCTGATCATCAATACACTACGAAAGGTGTTAGTTCAACATAAGGAAATTCGGAGAGAGAAAAACTTACCCTTCCGATGTAATTGTTAAGCCACAGCGACAACTGGGCCGGATTTAAAGTTATAGTATAAACTGTTTTTAAGGACCATAAAGGAGTGGTATGTTCACAATGCAGGTGAAGCAGCACAGCGATTTAAACCAGAGTTAACTAGGTATCAGGTGGTCAAACACTCTACGTAAATACACCACCATCAAAGAGAGTGCTTGTAGATGAAGTAGTAGAGAGATAGAGCACCGGTAGAACTAAAAGAGCCATCGATTAGTCATAGCATTGAAGAAATGTAGACGTAAGGGGAGGACCACAAGCTGAAAGTAAACCAGATGATATCTTGTTTTTTAAAAAATAATGAGCATTAATTTATCCTATGAAAATAAAAGACACATTCTCAAAAATAATACATACCAAGCTATCTCTGAGTAGTTGCCAGTACCAAAGAGCACACGCCAGTGCATCAAACCTTTAAATCGGAAGCGGACTACCAGTTAGAAGGAAGCCAACTGTTGATGAT
>VCJJ01000643.1:86855-97485 GCA_024139415.1 Backusella tarrabulga | reverse complement strand
TTTAATACTTAACGTTGAATAAATTTTTGTTTCTACTTAGTTTACATGGTGTCAAGCAGGTCAGAGGTAACGTAGAATACCTTTAACATTATTTATTTTATACATATTAATGCCCTTTATATTGTATAGCATCGCTACGCGTTTTCCTTGCTCAAGATAAACATTCCTCCCTGTCTGTTCCAAACAAAACGGTTATGTCTGCCTCCCAAGTTGCGCCTGGGTATCAAAAGTTTGTATTTATCAAGCACTATTTTATCTGAAGAAACACCACCTTCTTCCCTCCACTCTTCCCCCTCCCTTCCCCTCGCCATTAAAGGCGCGTATTGCAATGAGTATTTTTTTAAATAAAAACCGATTTGAATCAAAATATCTATTGCTATTTTTTTTTTCGTGGACCTAGACCTAGTCCCAATATCAAACTGGAGTACCCAGGTTTTTTTTTGCACTACCTTTCAGTACAACTTAAAAGCCTAAGTTTCAATCAAACTCTTTTTGGTAGAAAATACAATTCATTATACACGTTTCACTAACTATTCCCAAATAATAAGAAACCCAACTGGTAGTGTAGCATTCAAAACTCTATCTATGTACATATTATTTAACAGATCGAAAAGCACTTTTGGTGATAGTAAATGTTACCTAAGAGCTGATCTATGTTGGTATACTATATATACATTCGTTCCAATATCCTTGGAATAGGATTTTCAGTCAAGACTAAATGTGGACATTAGTTTTTTCATTAAAACGTGGAATAAACGAAGATTAGTCGACATGTATCAATTGACCTTCTCGTCTAAATTATCTTTTAGCATCAAAAGGCAAAAGACCCGCGTACCGGATGCCTAGAATCAAGCAATACCATTACCCGAGTTAATCTACAAGGCATATATGCAAAGTTATAATACTACAAAGATCGTTTACTCGATGAAAGTTTAAGGTATTAAAAAATAACATTGATTCTCCTGACACTTGTCAGAATTATTTCTTAGAATTAGACTCAGCCATGAAGGAGTGCAAAAAAATAAAAACAACTGCCATTTTATTTTTCCATTATTTTTTGATGGTATTTCTACTTGTTCATAATGCCTTTGGATACGCCACCTGATTCACTTTATGCGCTACTCGGATGTTCAACAACAGACACAGAATTTATCCAGTTTATAGCAGGATTTGCTTCACCAGATACAGAACCCGAGATATCAAAAATATCCAATTACACTTACCATGCTTATAAACAGCTAGGCGTCTCTTTTTGCTTTATACCAGCAGAAGCACCGCAGCAGCTCAAGTTGGATGCTGTCGATATATACAATGGCAAAACACGTGATGGTTTTCAACAATATCGATACGAAGAGCTACCGTGTGGATTAACAAGCACAATGCATGCTCATGAGATTGTTAATTTGTTGGGGGAGCCAGATCGGAAAGGAGGTGGTGGTCAAACACGAATGCCTTGTTGGATTGAATATAAATTCAACAATGATGACAAAGATTCCGGCATTCTCATTCAATTACATGGATTCGAATGGGAAGATCGTGAAATGGGGTGGACTAGCTTTGTACTTTACTAGTAATAATAAGCTACTGTTAATATCAACGTAAAATAAACATTTAAACTCTCTCTGTCACCTCTAAAAGTATATTGAAAGTAGAGTAAAGCTACTAAATTGAATATTCACCTTATATGCCTAATAAGAAAGAACGAGAGAATCGAACTCATAGTTTACTCAAAAAGCGCTTCTGATAATTTGCCAAAATAGGTCTTTTTCTCTTTTAAAAACACAAAACAATAAAGCCTACGTTTCACAACACATTAACATTGAGGTGAGTCTATCAGAAAGTGTGGTGTTGTATATAATCAAATGTATTGCATGTTGAGGTGTGTTGAATGTAGAACAAACCCTTTTGGTTTGGTTTCTGTGGATTTTAGCGTCGGTCCAAGCCATTCAATCCACCATTTCTATGAGAACGAACTTGTCGGAATATCAATTAAAAAGGCTAAACAGCTCTGCTTGAGAATCCGTTTAGAACAGTCTTTTTCCTTTTTATTTTCTTAGTAAAAGAAGGAAGTGCACTTGGTGATATTTGTATATTTACACACATACATTTAATATACATAAAGCTATAGTCGTCACCGCGTGCCAAACAGTGACGATATAAATAGAGACTATCTCGAAGGCAAAGCAAAGCGAATTATGCCACCACCCAACCCATCTACTCCACCCACTGGTATTCCGGATGTATTCATTCTAGATGACCAGAAAATACAATCGAGCGAGAATAGTGAAAAGCAGGAGCTTTATGTTTTTCAATGGTTGGCTCAAGTTGAGCGTGAATGCAAAACGATTAATGTCGTAAGTTTATGTCAATACAAACGAGAAAGACCTTCCTAAAGTGTATAACCATGTTTTTTTTAAAAAAAAAGGATGTATTGAAGAAATCACAATCTGTTCTTGAAAAGACGCTATTTCGTTTGATATCCTTGGCAACTGCAAAACCTCGCCGCCCCATTCGCTTCTTGATCGGGAGATGTTATGTCCTTTTGTACACTCGGGGAGACAGTCGTACCTTATTTGATACTGTGACGGCGTTACATAGTTTGATTAGTGCCAATAAAAATATCGACAAAGAGACACGCATGTGAGTAGAAAACATAAGCTGCTTTGTCCGTTTATACTTACTGTTAAAATGTGATAGTGCTGCTATAGCAACAACTGGGGCAATCATGGGTGCTACTGGTGGCAAGGTAACTTAGATACAGTACGCATTTCCGTCTTTATTCACCTTGTTTGGGGGAAAATAGGTATTGTCACTATTTGCAGAAACAGCCATACTGTTTTTAAAGTTGATCAAGAGCAGCAGTGTAAGTATAGTTTTGATACATTTGATGATGCACATGTCATGGTTTACTAATAAATAATGCAGCAACCTCTTCTTTTGCGCTTGGAAACAATAACAGCGTTTACACTTTTGCTGAAAGGAGCCGGAAAAGCAGCAACTGATCAGATATTGAAGGATTTGATGAAACAACTGAGAACTGGACTAGTCGATAAAGCATTGGTGATGAGAATAGCGTGTGCTCAGGTAAAAACATTGATGACTGATATAGACGAGTAGGAATCGAAGTTGATATGGAATACTTTATTACTTTAGTGTATGCAAGCAGTAATTCAACATGCAACTCAGTCCTTCACACAAGTCGAAGTAGAAAATTTGTTACAGCATTATTTTAAGGCGTTTGAAGGTTCTACATTTCCTGTACGAAGAGCAGTATCGTCCCTGTGTGCCACAATGCTTGTATTCACTCAATCTCCTGCTACAGCCGATCCTAATAAACCCAACCTTAAGCATGCAACAACAGGAGAAGGCGCAAAAACGAATGCAGAAGAAGCAGCAGCAGCAACCAAAGGCTTGACACTAATGTCAATTGAAGAGATGCTGACTCAATTATCAACTTGTTACAATAAGCCAAATACATCACGAGAAGTCAAAACGGGTATTATTGAAACATATGCGACGTTATTCGTTTTATTGGGCACAGAATTTGTCGAAACCAATTATGGGGTTATTTGTAAACATATTTTACATGAAATATTGGATGGAAAAACATATTCGGCTGCAGAAGGTGCTTATTTAAGGGCTCAGGCTAGCTTTTTGCTTCATAATACCATTGGTAAGAGGCTTTTGAGCGAGCAGGGCCAGGCAACTGCAATCAGATTGTTGGTGAGTAACTGGATCAAGAAATGGCCACCATTAATGGCAAATCAAGTAGCTCCCAATAAGCATATTTTGATTTGTGTAACAAACTTAATATCTCAATTGGTGTGCGAGCTAGAAGGTGCAGCAAATTCGGTACAAGTAAGTATTGTCAATAAGAGTAATAATGCCCAAGAAAGAAAGAAAAAACCATCGAGTTACTATACATATATAGTTTATATCACCATTTTCTAATATACCAATCTTCTTGACAGGAGGTGCTAGTTGAACCATTGTTTACCTTGTTAACCCATCCTAGTTTCTCTGTCCAAATGGCCGCAGTCTGGTGTATTCGCTGCGTGTGTAATTCTGTACCCACTAATTTACTTTACCTTTTACCAAAGGCGCTAAACTTATTGGAAAAGAATCTTGGTAATCTAGTCAATCCCAATGCCTCAACAAAAGTCTACCAGCGTACCATCGCTTATGCTTACACTGCATCTGCTATTATGAGTGTATTTCCAGCTCATCCTATATATACTTCGTTTGAGCTCAGCGCAAGAGCAATGTCATTGGCTAGCCATTTAATTAAACAAACCCATAAAGATCACAAGATTGCTAGCGTTCAAGTGCAAGTAGGTTGGACTTTGATTATTTCCGTCATGTGCCTAGGTCCCAACCTTGTAAAGATCCATCTACCTCAGCTCTTGCTACTTTGGAAAAGTACCTTACCAAAACCTACCGGTAAAGAAGCAAATGCCATTCGATCCGAATCAGAATGGTCTTTTCTATTCTATACTAGAGAGTGTGTTATTAGTTCTATATATAGCTTTTTGGCGCACAACAGCCATTCACTTGTCACTTTGGATATCGCCAAAAGAATCGCTGCACTTTTGAATAATACGCTAGCGTTTTTGGCAACAGCACCAACCACTTATTCGCCTAGTACAATGTCTCCTTGTGTCCCTTACGAAACTCGATTGGTAGATCAATTCTATTCTCTTCGTAGACGTATATTCCAATGCTTTATCACTATCAGACCCATGTTATCTACCTATGAATCATCACTCAGCAGTCTCTTGAGAAACTCGCTGAATGTATTTACTGAAACTGATAAAATCTCTGCTTCTTCTGGTGGACAGCAGCAGGTAACCGGTAGCGTGCCTGGTCAATTTGTCAGTGTGTGGAATACTGCTGATGGCCATGGCTATGGCGTTACTAGCAAGATGCAGGGTTTCCTGATTCAAGTGGCCACAGAAAGCGATGACGGCAACGAAGAAAATAATCGAAGTAAAGAATGGATGACCAAGGATCGATTTGAAAGAATTGAAGAGCT
The DNA here is from genome assembly GCA_024139415.1 of Backusella tarrabulga. Taxonomy (NCBI): domain Eukaryota; kingdom Fungi; phylum Mucoromycota; class Mucoromycetes; order Mucorales; family Backusellaceae; genus Backusella; species Backusella tarrabulga. The sequence goes on along the minus strand of VCJJ01000643.1, from coordinate 92,453 downwards.
ACTCGAAAGACCCATTACCGGTTCGCTTGAGCTTGATCCTCTTGTTGTTTGTACAAACCTCTTGGATAACGGACAATCAAAGAAAAAGAAGTCCTCCATACCAAAACCAGTTGCACCTTCTACCGCTTATATTGATGCAGGTATTGAACTGTTTGCCACCTTATTCCCTAATCAGCCTCCTCCTATTCAAGAATCGACGTTTGAACTCATGGTGAAGGTTGTAAAGGATCCCAAATTGGAGAAGAATTCACCAAAGAGGGCTGCTATTTTGGTCAACATCGTAGTCGCTTTACTTGGCTCGTTTAAGAATATTATGCTATTTAACAAAAAGAGAAAGTCTGATGCAATTGTATTCAGTCCTCGTGCAACTCAACTAGTGCAAGAGATCCTAATGGAGGTGGTAGTTCATCCAGATCCTTATCTTCGAAATGCAGCAAGTGAAACTATTGGACGTCTGACATCCATTGTAGGAGGCTCCTTTGTGGCAGCTCAGATGCAAATTTTAGTGGATTTGGTTGTCAGCAACCGTGATCCTGATGTGCGTGCAGGTTGTGCTTTAGCTATTGGCTATATTTACAGTCATGTAGGTGGTATGGCCGCGGCTGCTCATCTCAAAACCATTGTGGGCATTTTACTCTCCCTCAGTAGTGACCCACATCCTGTAGTACATGCTTGGGCTTTGGAAGCAATGGCCATGACTGTGAGCGCAGCTGGTTTGATGTTCTCAAGTTATGTAAACAGTACTCTTGGTATGGTAGCCAAACTTTATCTAAGTGAGACCCATGAACCAGGTAGTGGCTCCATTGCAGTCACCAATGCCGGTATGTCTGTTGGCTTTTCAGCATATCAGGAATTCGGGCGTATCATATATGAACTGATCGGTACTTTGGGTCCTGAACTCCAAACATCTTCGAAAATCAGAGAACTTTGTCTTAACATGGTAGAAGAACTAAAACTAGAACCAGATGAACGTGTCAATGTTGAAGCTATCCGTTGTATACAACACTTCTTGATGTTTGCGCCTAAAAATCTTGATGTCAAGGAATTGGTACCTTATCTTCAGCGTCAAATTTCCAGTCTTCATCTACCACTCAAAAAGGCAGCAGTGACTGGACTTTATCAATTGGTTCAGCGTGATTCCGAGCTTGTTTTTAAAGCAGCTCAACCTGGACTAGATACGGAATTGTTCAAGATGCTGGATACAGATTCGCAACTTTCTGATGTGAAAAACGTCATTCGTAATTGGTTACTTGAAACGGCGGTTGCCGAGCCTTCTATATGGGTCAACATCACAAAGCGTATCGTCACTGGCTCAAGTGCTGGTGCTGGTGCTGGTGCTGGAAATACTAACCAGATATCGAAACCAGAAACGATCAATAATACTTCAAATGGTGATGACGATGAGGACGACTTTGGCGACGATGATGCTGACGGCTTTGTCGACGAAGACGATGTAGATATTACAACAACAGCTGCTGATGCCTCTGGTATGACGGCTAAACTCTCTGTTCATGTTGAAATCCCACCCCGGTGGAGAACACAATTATTTGCACTTGAATGTCTTCAGCAGACAATCCAATTGGTTTCCAATAGCCATATTCGCGAGCACTTTGATCTTATTGCAGCACGTCGTCGTCGTCAGCAGGCAGGATTGGGTGATTATCTGGTTTTCCGTGTACCAGATCTAATCCGATTGTCATTCACAGCTGCAACTGCCCATGTGAACGAGTTACGTTTAGCAGGCATCAACTTGCTCAAGTTGGTCATTGAAAAATTTGCAAATACCTTGGATGCTGATTTAGAAGATATGCTTCTTTTGGAACAGTATTCAGCTCAGATTGGTGCAGCTCTTACTCCTGCTTTTGGGGCGGATTCTTCTTCTGAAATTGTTTCTGCTGCTGTAAAAGTATGTGCAATCTATGTTGGCAGTGGTATTGTAAAGGACCTCTACCAATTGGGCCGCGTCTTAAAATTACTTACGTCTGCCCTCGAAAAATGCAAGAGTGAATCAAAACTGACCGGTGTTGGTGAAGTGAAGGATTTAAGTCCTCACGCGTCCGTCATGGTTAAACTGTCTGTATTAAATGCCTGGGCCGAACTTCAAGTGGCAAGTCAAAAACAAGGCTACTTAAAACAGGTTTTACAGCCCAACTTGAATGTTTTAAGTCCAATGTGGTTACGCTCTCTTCAGGATTACGCCCGTATTCGCTTGGAATCTGATATAGTTGCACTTTCAACTCGAACTGAGCGTGTGCAAGCTTCTTCCAATAGCGGTATTGATTCTATGTACTCAGCTGCTACAAAAGATGTTGTACTCCCATACTATCGTAGATCTTGGCTGAAAATTATGGAAGCAGTTGCTACTTTGATTGAAACTCAAGCACCTTCAATGGTCGAAGCGCTTAGGAGTAATCCGGATGCTGAGCAGACCGGAAAACAGCCATCCAATCTCTTTTATATTCTATTTGGTTTGTGTATTGAGAGTCTTTCTCGTATCTCTAGTTCTAGTAGTAACAAATATGATACTTCGACTATTCCAATCTGTTTACGAGCCTTGTGCACTTTTGTTCAACCAACACTTGCCGGAAATCAGTTTGTGCCAAAGGCCATCTTCTTGGAAATGATGAATGTATTTGATCGCTTAATTCAAACAGAAGGATATGCCATTCAAGGTGTTATTATTGAAATTATACAGCGCTTAATACAAAGCTACGGAGAAAGCTACTTGTGCGACGATTTAGAAACCGATATACTTAACCAAACATTAGATCCTGAAGGATTCCCTGCCACAGCCAAACTCTACTACTTGTTGCGATTGCTGATCAATGTATTTTTACAAAATGTGCCAAAATTGTCAAACAAGCCAGCTAATACTCGCCGAAGTGAAAGCTCAAAGGAAGACTTGACGGGCCTGTTGGGATTGTCACTTGATACACTAGCACAGCTTGTGGCAATCACACCAAAGAACTATAGAGTTGATTTACTTGCTATTTGTTTCCATGTATTTGCTAAAATATTGACCGAACATGAATTTGAAAATACGTTGGCACCTCGCGTCCTGGTTTCGCTCAAGATGGTATTCCATAATTTCGAAACAAATTTAGAAGAGAATGAATTGAACGCTTTGGCAAACGTTACCTGTTCCATCACTCATACGCTTTTAGGTCAATTTTTTGAGTAAGTGTTTTTTTTTAAAAAAAAAAATAGTAATGTTGATGTATATATTTGCTTATTTTTCTTTTTGACATAATAGACTAAGTGTGGCATCTCAAAAGAGTCGAATGCTAGCCGTTGTATTGATCATGACTGGTTGTCCTCAAGCTACTCTGAAGGATGGAAACGGTAGAGAATCATTTATTTCAATGCTGAAACAATCCATTGCTTCCACAAATCCAGAGGTAATATTTTAAAAGATAGTCGAGCAAGAGAAGCACCAAACTAATAGTATGTAATTAGCTTTCTACTACAGCTCACCAATGCTTAAGAAACTTTATTTCACTTCCAGAAAAGAAGAGTAGTATACCCGCTTTGGCAACACTGGGACAAGTCATTGTGAACAAGATGTTTTCATTCATTGTCACACGCGTCCTCTCTTTCAAGAACGACTTTGGTGAAAAGAGCGAAGCTGAGCTATCGGCGCTTGGTGAAGACATAAAAACTATGTTGGCACTCCCAGCCAGTATATCTGATGAGCAAAGTAAGTAAACAAAAAGAAGAGGAAAAAAATAATGATATCGTGCATGTATTTACCTTATTATTTATAGAACCTCAGGCTTTAAGTATCGTTTTGCCCACATTAACAGCATTGCTTGAAGATCCACCTTACTCAGAAACCCAATCGGCGGTGCATAATGCTACACTGACGCATTTGTTAGCACTCGCAACCAGCACTCCGACTGTGTTCCGCGAGACTGTAGCACAATTACCGACGGATGTTCGAACCAAGTTAGAATCTGCAATGCGTCATAGCATTCTAGCTAGTCAGGAACAGCAGCAACAGAAGCAGCAAAGAGAACAGCAGCGAAGAGCTGCTTATGAGGATAGTAAACAGCCTACTATTACCCTTAAAATGGACTTTAGTAATTTTGGATAAATTTATATTGTTTTTTATCGGTTTTTTCATGTTTATTATAGAAAGAAAATATCTTTTTTATATGTTTTATTATTATTATTTTATATATTTACTTTGTTATGACATTTAATAAATATCTAGATATGTTTTTATTGCTCAAGTTTTAATCTATAAACGCTTCCCATCCACCGCTGATTCAATCTATCTTTCCCAAAAAAAAAAGAAATGGCGAACGTTTCTGAAATATTACATTATATTTGTATGATATATTATTCATTTAATAGTAATTTTATTGTTGTTTAAATGCAATGGGTAATTTGTTTCTCCTCTCCCTCTACTTTGATTTGGCCTTTGCCTCAGCCTTTGCCTTCATGACCTGACTATATTCGGTATTTAAAAGCGTATCCCAAAAAGTAAAGAAAGGTTGAGCATAGTTTGTTTTAATACCATGAGCTTGATGATGTATATCATGGCTAGAATAATAAAATATTAAAATGATGCCATTAAAACATAAATCCCAATAACAAAAAACTTTACTTACTAGTTAACATTGTTTCCAAAGCAAACTGTCAAAGGATCCCAAGGGAAAGCATATCCACAGTGGTCACCAACTAATTAAAGGAAATTGTATTTAAATTAAAAATGAACTGATAATTTAAAATAGAAAATAGTAAATAGAAATGAATGGATGTTCTACTTACTTGTTTTTAAAGTAGAGAAAGTAAAAAAGTACATCCCCATACGAGGAGACATACCAGTGACTTCAAAAGCCATGGCAGCACCACATGTATCCAATAAAAAGCCTTCTAAAGGGTGATTATAGAGAGCACCGAAAGCATAGGGCACATAAAGACGATGATGATGAGAGTGCATGTATTTGTACATCCAGGAGATGGTATGTGCTAAGCGATGGAGAATATATTGATGTGTGTCGACGATAACCCTATAATATATAATGATAGCAATGATAATAAAAGAGTGATTAGTAATGGTATCAAAACAAAAGAAAACTATAAATTTGCTGAGCTTGTCGATGTCAACTTACATGGCAATAAAAAATTGAATAGAAGGAACAACATAATTCTGAACCGCACTTGCCATTTGTGTAGCCAAAGAAACAGTATGTTCATTAGATTGTCCAAGCGTGCTAAAAATGGAAAGAATGGCAGTTGTGTATTTGTGCAAAGTAGCCTCTTGCTTCAGTTGGTCTGCAACAGGATCGATATTTTCCATTAAGGCGATACCCAGGACTATTTGGACGACATGTTGGAGTGCGACCATAATTAAGACCTTTCCGAAGGTTACTTTGTTGCGTCTATTACGATCTTCAGGTGTATGGATACGATATTTTTCGAAAAAGGGAATTTCTAGTCTCATCAATACTTCAAATATAGTGCACTGAGCCCAGTAGACAGCAATAGGCACCCAAACAGCCATCATCTCATCAGACCAAATATCCATTAGGCTCGCTTTTGCTGGAATTATTTTTAAACTAGCCTGTGTAGAAGTATTCATTTAGTTGTGAT